>CM076581.1:1325005809-1325134334 GCA_034641835.2 Pinus albicaulis
TTGATTGGTGACAATATTTTAGTGATGTACGATAAATATAGTTTCTAGTTTCCCATGAGATTCAGGGAATTCAATCGAGACTACAATCTCTCCAAATTAGTCCGAACAAATTTGGAAGGATTTTAAATTTATTATAATTTACGACTTTCGCACTATAGGTAATACATCAAACTCTTCATCATGACACACCATGCGTGCCTATTGCACGTTATAAAGGTTGGAGCCATTTATTTAATCCTTTTAAATTTTAAGGTCCTAAATGCACACGTGTTGTCTTTGGATTGAAATCCCATAAATGAAGAGGGTTTCATTAAAGGAATTTTGGTATTTTTCTTGGGTCGAAAATAAACCTTTGGTTGGTTCTTGGGTTTTTAAGGTATAATCTAATTCTTGTATTCATTCTTTAAATTTTAAGATGCATGCTTGTCTAATTTTCCTTCTATCTATATTTTGTTCAGTTAGGAACACTTTGTGGAAAATTGATAACATGGTGAAGTACGTAACACTTTTTTTAGCGTATGAGCTTCGAAAGAAAGAGGAAAAACTGCAATTATAAAATATTTAACTATTTTCCTTTTAATTTCACATGATTTAATTGTCTCCTTTTCATTATTATTTTTCTACGTGACAACTTATGTCTTGTGGCAACTTATTTCATTATTAAAGATGAAAAATTATCTATCATATATGATAACCTTATTCCATTCAATTTGACTAAAAGGACTGACTTTCCTTCATCTTCCCCAGTTGATCACCATGTGAGCAGTTCAATAGTTGCAACAAGAGGTTGGAGTCCCTAAAAATATTTGTTTTATATGAACTGTCTCACTATTTCTCACTGAAAATACACTGAACATAGTTACTCATTTTTTGGAAGTGACCGAAATATCTCACTACGCCTTTCACGATGCTAGATCGGCTAATATTTTCTTCATTTGAAAATATGTTAATGATTAAATGTTTTATTGTCTCTCATTTTTATTTGATTCTAAAGAAAAAAAAGTTTATTTAGAAAGAAGTCATTATCTGTAGTTTTATGCTAAAAGAAAAACACAGTCCTTCTCCTATGCTTGTTCCAAAAAAACATTGGATCTGTTACAATAGTTAACAAAGTAACATAAATATTTCTACCAACTATCATCATAATATTATTGTCAATATTATAATATTGCTGTCAATATCTACCAAGTACATCATTCAAAGGATAGTGTTGGTTCATATCCTTACGAATTGTAGATTATCCTCTAAATATTATTCTTCTACAACCCCCATCACCCACCTGAGAATGCCAATAATCTAAAAAATCCTTAATTTTGATCAATTATTCTACTGTAACCTTGCTATAAAGATTAAAAATTCAACCTTTCCAAGTCAACTCCTAAGGTTGACAAGAAACAAAATTGATTTATACTCAGGCACATGACATTGCAACTACAATTTTTATTGGAGGGTGTCTTCCATCAACACCAAAAATCCAGAAACGTGCCTTAGTTAGAGCATCTAAACACTACAGAATAAATTATTCTACTTTAATTCTAGATAATGAAACCCTGCCATATCAAGAGAAGTCATAAATGACCCTCTATAAACTTTCTCCATAGCCAAATCATCGTCTAGTTTTAGTTTGGGAACTAACTTTCCTGGAGATATAATGAATTGCATTAAGGTGTAGCACCCAATATCTTTGTCTAAAAAAGGCTTTATTGCTTTATTTATCTTGAAACAAGCTTTCTTGTTTGAGTTATTGTATAAATTTTATTATTCCAAATGGTTCATGTTATGAGGATTCCAAATTTTCTTCAGGAGGTGTCCAAAAAGTCTATGTATGAGAAAGCTCATACTTTGAAACCATACTAATCAGTATTATAGCCCTATGTTTTAACTTTAAATATGAAAATTCCATGTTGTGATCTTCTCCATTATTCCAAAAATCTAACCCAAGAGAAAAATTTAAAATATTTTGTGACACACAATCATTTCTCCAAGAATAAATTGTCCCGAATTTGTAAAACATATGTCAAAGGAACAACAAAATAATATTTTCTAGTTGTTATTTGGATGAAGGAACTATTGATTCTCTTAGGCTGGGGTGGTCTTATTAGAGGCTCCATAGGTTATGGGAATTTTATCTTGGAATTTGTATAATATATAAAACTTATACAGAACTCGATCCCCATATGCTATAGTCATTAATAAAGGGGAAAATCCGTAAATACCCAATGTCCAGGCCTTGGGTAGCTGGGCAAAGAAACCCATGTTGGGGTTTTGAGTGAAATTCAATTAAAATGTTGGGAACCTTGCTTCAGTGAAGTTCAATCAATGATACTAACTATAGGATTTCTCCTAGGAAAAATACAACACCCCACAACAATATAGAAAATGAAAATATATCATCAGCTACAAATTTTTAGATCAAATTATGAGAAACTTGCAACATTTGCACAATATAAAAAAGTTAAAAACACCAAAGCATACCTGTACAATAGGAAACTAATAATATATGCACCAAATACTCCATATTTTCTGAAAGAACCTATATTTTGAGACTGTTTATGTGATTGTTTGGTGAGTTAATAGTCTACAATGGATTACTTTTCCATCCCCTGATTCTACTTAATAGAAATGTGGTCCTTTTGTGACTTGAATATCAACCTTATTTCCCCTTGTCTCCTAATATTATATTGTGACCATACCCTAGGCCCAATAAGAATCACGCTTCAATACCATTAAATTTTCCCCTGGATTCCAAACTTTCATAGTTTTTCTTGCTTAAGGGATTACTAGTTTTGTATTTCTCTTTAGACACTTCTAGTTCTTGGTTTTCATTCATCTTGTTAGTTGCAAATTTGGATGTTTAATATTCTTCATTTATAACGCAAAAAGCCTTGAAAATGTCCACAAACAAATTTCGTCCTTAGTAAACCCCTGCTGAGTGAGTTTATACCAATGTCCTTTGTTTTCAAGATTCTTTTTGTGTTTAATGTTAAATGGTTTGACTTTGTTCTTTCTTCTATAGTGGGAATTACTTTCATTTTTATTCGTGATAGGGCTTTTAAATAACAGAGTCGAGAATTGTATACAACATGGGTTTCAAAAGTGAAGGTTTGTGACAATGTGTTGGCACCTAACTGAATCACGAGTTTGGCACTAAACCACAAATCAGAACTAGACAATGTTGCAAAGATTGTTCTCCCCCGAGGTTGTTATAGCTATGGATTAGTCATAAGTAAAATGATTGAAATCATGCTTGCGTTAAAAGTGAAATTGAATGAACCCACTATAATTATAATTGAGTAAATAGTTGACTGTGAAAAATTTCTCCTCCTCAATTGCAGAGCTTAAAGCTTTGGCAGCATAATCACAAGCACCATTTTAAAGAAGCATAATAAGGAGGAAGAAAATATAGTGTCAGTGTGAAAATAAAACCAAAAGGAAGGAAGGAAAGAGAAAGTCAATGTGAAAATAAAGCCTATAACACTAGAGTAAATTTACACTATAGCCATTACAGAGATGAACAAACCAAATATTAACACAAAAGATAAAGGTGGCCCACAAGGCATGGCACTGAAACCAAATGGCTTGCAATGTTAGAAATACACCAGTTATTGGTAGATGCATATAACATCAACCAATGTATGGATGGGAAAAGCTTATAGTGGGGCTAATGGATCATGCCTCTATATCAAAACCAAACTTATGCTACTAACCTTTGGCTGTGGCCATTGCAGGACAAAAACAAAAAACAAAAATCCAAGTTTGTGGCATGAAATTATAATTAATGTTACCAACTTGGTGACCAATAGCTTCTCCAATAGTTTTATTTCAATAGACGAGTAATAAAGAAATGTCCTTACAGTGAAAAAAGCCCAATTACCTTGGCTACATTGTAAGGCTCCTATATAACTAAGCACAAAGGCCAAAACAGAGTGCATAACATGACGTAGAGGAGTCTATTGAAAAAAACCAAACCAGAAAAGGTCGCAACCTTGGCGGATTTAACTCGCGATCGCCTGCAGGCCACATGATGAATACGAGCACTCTACACCATGGTTTTTTTTTCTATGAGGACCAAATTTCAGTGCTAACTGAAGCAACCACAGTGCCTTAAATACAAACCACCCCACAAGGGGTAAAAAAGGTAAAATTCAATGCATGTGTATAGACTCAGAGACCTAGGAAAACTTCAATATGCATGGATAACATCTATTCAAAGTACAAAAAGAAAGAGGGATTATTTCAAACAAAAATGAAAGAAATAGCTACTTGAAACTCCCAAGTAATTGTTGCAGAACCCAATGTTTTATTTTCCTGCATTGAAATTAATTACTAGGAGTTTATGCTAGCATAAGTGTTATGTGGATTAACCCCTCTTGCGGACAAGAGTGATCTCCCTAGTATCCTAAGGATATCTAGAAGCAAAAATCCAAATGCAAACCATTTTCTCTACATTATTTCTGATTCAAAATTATTAAATGAAAAAATATGAGGACATTCCCCTACTTAAAGTCCAACGCTTCTTGTAATCTCTAATCTAGTCACTCCAAAATAGGTCAATTCAGCATGTAAGACCTACGTCCAAAGACATGAAAAAGGATTAAAAGCACCCGCAAGATATAATAATTTCGAAACAATAATCTATCTCAGTGATCAATGAATCCAAGAACTAAATTACTCAAATAGATACATGAAGAACATAATGATAAAATAGAATCCATTTGTATTAACTTGTGTGATAAGAAGTAACCTTACAACCTTGTTGCATTGATGTCCTATAGGTTCTTCTAGGGTCCTAAACAGTAGTTTTCCTTTGGTTTGAAAAGCCTTCTCCTCTCTAAACTAGCATAAAAATATAGATATGAGTATGTGATCATTCTCATACCAATGATGCCAAGTATAGAGAGTATGATTTATTCAACAATTTTCTAATCCACCAAAGTCTATCAATATATAGAATGAAGGAGGTTTCAGTTCCATAAAGAGGGGGATAAAGTCCTCTCATAAAGGGATTTTAGCTCCAAATACCAAGGGATAATCTCCATTAATGAAGGGATAGAGGTTCATGAATGAAGGGGCAAAGCTCGACCTGATTACGCTTCTAGAAGCCTCTAGCAGGGAGAATATTCAACCAGCTGGGCTTCTAGAACTTACTTTTTATTTTATTTTACCTTTTACGGGGGTCCGCATTTTTAGTAAGAAAAACGTGTGGGATGTGTCGCGAGTTATAGAGCAAGAAACCACGGTACTGTAGGTAAGAGCTAGGAAAAGTGCAGAGTTAGGTTTTTTGGGGTTTTAATGAGCTTTTCTCCAATTCCAAGACTTGGTATGGGAGATTTATGGTTTTGGACCTCTAAGGGAGCATAATATAGGTAATGATTAACCCATATAGACAGCTAAATGTCATGGTGACAAATTTTAGTGTAACAGATTGCCCTCTAAAGCACGAGGTCTGAAGTAGTTCTGAAGAGTGAAGTGCTTTATCATTCCAAGGATTGGGTTGCAGACATACCGGTCAAAACCTGTAAAAAAATTCAATGCAAAAATATATATGTATATCATCGTTGAGGTAGGCATTCCCATACTCAGATCAAAAATAACTACATGTTCTGGTACATAAATGATTTTAGAAATACATCAACAGTAGACATAGCATGGACACAGTCATCTATCGTAAGCAGTCTATTGTATCATGAATAATAAAACTCCTTATAGCCTGGATGGTAGAATCTAGATCGAGGGTCTTGATTTCTGCTTCCCGAACTAGTACGATTCTATCCATGCGATTGATTATGTCAAAGTTGAAAATGGCAGAAACCACTTGATTACCAGTTAATGATGTGAAATGTTAACAAGCGTGAGATAAACCACCAATAATGACAATGGCTCTCAAAGTACTCAGTACAATCCATGAAATGTGAATGAATTATTTGTATTCTAACACTTCGCAGAGTCATTCAATTGAAGGTCGATGATGCAACCTATCATCGAAGGTGAGAAACTTGCCATTAGGGCATGTAGATTCCAAGGTATTGATAGGATTGTAGATCAAATTTCTAGATGATGAGCTTTCGTTGATAGAAAGTGACCCAACGTAGGAAAACCCGCGACACAAAACCATTAGATCAAGTTTTGAATAAATTTTAGCAAGGAATGAATCAGGGATGGTCAACGCGAATGGAGACAAATGTTTGCAATGAATGGTTTATTTGAACTGTCTCTTGAATACATAACGAGACTACAGATGGTTTGGTGACAATTAACCTGAAGCTAATACCCAAAAATTGGCTGAAGACTTTAAATATGGTCTAATTAACTATAGACAAAGGACTTTCCCATCCCAAGTATGAGTGTGACAAAGAGTGTCATGCTCAAGAGTGGTATACTACTTTTCGAAACAAATTTTGACAAGTGGATTCATTTTTGATAAGATTGATGAGGATAACATTTTATTGTTGTGTAAGATCATCCTTCAGATGAATCTAACTTAGTATTAAAATTTAACCCTAAGTAGGAGTGGTTCGTTCCTGTTTGTGATCGACAGGTCCTTTACTGTTAAGTTTGAATGAGTCCAGTATGGGTGAAACTCGGTGTTTTTCAATTTTAGGGAGTTAGAAGAAAAACTTAAGAAAACTCAGTGGGTGTATTTTTTTCGTAAATTTAGTCTCTCAAGGCTGAAAAGGGATAAAATAATGCAGGAGAGAACTCTATTAACCATGATTAGTCAACGTATACCTTTTTCGTAAATAGTCTGTTTCAGTTCGGAAAAGGGGTAAACTTATACTGAAAGGACGAGTGTTCATTTCCTTTAACGAGTTTGAATAGTCAAGTATTTGGTGATCTTTTCATATTTAGAGAATCTGAAAAGCACTTAAAAGAGAACTCTAGGGTTTCACTTTTTTGTAATTTTCAAGAGTCCGAAAAAGTGATAAAAGTATAATCAGTTGGCTTCACTTTTTCGAAAGCTTTAACGAGTTCGAAAAAGTGATAAAAATTATACTCAATGGCTTACTTTAAATTTAATTAATGAGCAAGAAAAGATGGAAATAACTCGGCATTTTCATGTACATTTTATGATCATGAAAAGAATAGCAAAAGAAGCTCAGAGTTTTCATGATTTTAACGAGTCTTGAAAATAATAACCGAAATGGACTCAATGATAGGTTTCATTGTTATACAAGCTTGAAATAGAGAAAACATTTCTTGAGATGAGTTTCTTTTTTACACAAGCTTGAAACGTAGGAAAACTATGGTTGAAATAGGTTTGTTTCATTTTTACACAAGCTGTAAACAAAGGAAAAATTATGCTTGAGAGTGGTTTCATTTTTACACAAGCCTGAAACATAGGAAAACTGTGCTTGAGAGTGGTTTGTTTCATTTTTACACAAGATTGAAACAAATGAAAAATTATGCTTGATATTGGTTTCATTTTTACACAAGCTTGAAATGTGGGAAAATGTGCTTGTAAATAGTCTTAATTCCCCCCAAGCATAACTTTCTAGAGCATATGCCCCCAAATCTTCATTTCATTCAGCTAAGTAGATTATTGGTTACTAATAGCTAGATGGAATGAAGGTTCATTTATGAGATCAGATGAAAGACTCGATTTAACACTTACGAGATCTAATCAAAGACTCGAGTCAATGAGGAGAGAATTTGTTTCATTTTTTAATGAGATCGACATAGGAAAAGAAATATGCTCATGGTATCTATTTCATTTTTTAACGAGGTTGACATAGTAGAGGGAAGTATCTTCATAAGCTGATTCATTTTTTAACGAGGTTGACACAGTAAAAGGAACCCTCATCATAGAAGCTTGTTCCATTTTTTAACAAGTTTGACACGAGAAAAGGAACTATGCCTAGAGACATGTTTCATTTTCTAATGAGGTTGACAAAAGAAAATGAAATATCCTCAAGGAAACTTGTTTCATTATTTAACGAGGTTGACACAGTAACAGAACTATCCTCATAATGAACTGATTCATTTTTTAACAAGGTTGACACAGTAAAAGGAATTATCCTCAAAAGGATATGTTTCATTTTTTAGTGAGGTTGACACATGAAAAGAACCATCCTCATAGAACCTTGTCACGGCTTCCAACTAGAAGAAACACATGTCAAGGGAAAATACTTGATCATGGCTTCTGAGAGGTCTTCATCAGATGGAAGAACAATTTTCTAGAAGGAACACATGTCAAGGGACTCAAAAGGGATAATAACATCTCATTCAAATAATCCCATATGGTTTTCCATGTCAATTATCGGATCTAATTCAAAGTAAGTCAAGCAAACAGTGAGAGGCTTGCTTGCATCGGTAACTGAAAACATGGGACTGGTTGCCACATAATTGACCCGTGGCGGGGTAGATACCACTTCCATATAAAGAAAATTCAGGGATGTCGGATTATTGGTAGTCGAATCAAGACTAATGAATGAAATTTGATCAACAGTCACAATGTTTCCCTTGTGAGGGAAAGACATCACGTGAAAGAGTGCTGATACGAAAACTTTCATTGCATATACATAGTCTCGCCCAAGGAGAAAATTGAAATCCAAGGGACCTCAGACTACCATAAGATCAATATAGACAGTTTTAACTTCCAAGGTAATAGGAAAATTTGGAAGGATCCCTAAAGGTTCACTAATGGTTCTGTTAAAAGCTGACAGATTCTGTGTAACAGGCACAAGCTGAGGGGAACCTAAATCTTGCTAAGCAGTTGAGGATAAAATACTAACAGAAGAACATTCATCTATATTTTTGCGATGCATATTATTACCACAAACCTTTGAAATGATTTGGAAAGGTATGGAGGAAGGAAGACGAGGTTTTGTCAGTCGATTCCAATCAAAGGAAAAGAGCTCAGTACTTGGAGGGGGTTCTATAGGAACAAGTGAAATGCCCCTTGCCATAGAAGAATCTGATGTAACTAGAAGAACCTGAGCGGTATGAATTTCATTCTCTATAGGAAGAGTGGGATCGACCGAATATGAAATCGAGTCAACCACTTAATCAACTAATGGATCATCAACCCTGAGTGAAATTAGTTTCACTCTCCAATAGAAGAGTAGGATTGACTGTACTTGGAATTATATCAATTACTTCGTCAGTTGAAGTTAGTTTGGGAGAAAGTTTACGGTTACCAGTTGGATGTTTTTTCTGTGGAACAGAAAGGTTTTCCAACAATTTTGAGGCTTCATCCATGTGAGGGAAAATTTGAGTTTGATGACTCCCTTTTCATAACCTACAAGGAAACCTAACTTTACCCTTTTTCTCAGGAACCTTACAACCACTGGTTGATGGATCAACGATAAGTTGATGAGATTTTTCTGACCATACTTCCAACACCTTCAGAATACTAGGACAATTGATAAGGAAGTGGAGACCCTTACAAAGTTTTTAAGGGTATTTGGGTTTACGATGCATGTTGGAGGTTTCCTCAACTTTACCTGTACTTACAGCCATGGTTGGTTGGTTGACTTCTTTCTTATCTTGCTTCTTCTTCTTCTTTCCTTTCTTCTTCCTCTTAGCCACCTGGTTACTAGCATCAAGGCTTTTACCAAGTGAAGAGGAAGAAAGGGAGGAAGACATGTTGGGTAAAGAAGGTAAAGGGTAAACATGAGGTTGGTGATGTTGAGATGGTGAACTCTCTTGAGGTGAAGCATCCAGTTGAGGTGGAACAATTTGAGTATTCGAGGCCAACGAAGTTGAAACAACCATACTGGTAAACCTATTGTAAATCCAGGTAATGACAATGTAGCCATATAAGGAGGACCAACATTTCCAAAGTAAGGAAAAGTACTAGGATTCCTATTAGGAGGGGTTCCTTGGTTCGTAACTTCCAGAACAGTTGCCATTAGATTCAACTTAAGTGAATTTTATTAACAACTTAAAAAATATTCACAATTCACAATTGACACCTAACAATTAAAATTCATAATTCACACCTAAGGTCTCTAAAAAGTAAAAATAAATAAATGAACATGCGCTAAAAAATATAGGAGTCAAACAACACACAAACAGTAGATTCTCGCACTAAAAACACTAGTTGGTGATGAAATCCAACATCGTAGAATTTTAATGTAGAAATGGAAGTTGGAATAGTTACCCCGACAACCTACTTAATGAAACAAACCGGTGCAATTTTCTCCACTTAAACCATCTCGAGTGAAGAGAACCCTCCAGAGAGTCCAATTGAGTCTATTCGACGTCTGCTCTAGGTACAGTGAGACCTTCCCTCCACAATCACCTTGGGAAAAATCCTAAATATTATAGCCACTACGGTCACCAACTAAGACAATTATACCTGGGGGAACAGTCTACGATCCGATATACACCCAAGGGTAGAGTAACAAGCTCAATCCCCTTGAAGGCTCCTTGATACAATCCAAGGTTTACCAACAAGTGACCCTAGGTTCCTTGACAATGGTATATCCGAGGTTTACCATTTTTAGTACGTGCATATCTGGTATCTTTCCCAATGAGATAGGTACGATTACCTCATTATTTCGGACATGATCTTGTGCTTGAATATTTTAAGGAGAGCTTCCCAGAGCACAATTGCAACAATTGTAATTTTTCCTTACCGAAAGATGCTACTTGTTTTTTTAGTTGCTTTGGAAAATTAACTACAAACTATTCCAAAGTACTAGCCTAAGCTATATTGGTGAAAATATCCCTAGAAAATGTAAAAATTTCCAGATGAATTTTAATTAAGCATTGTGTTATTTGGGATGTTATTACTCAAAGGGTAAATGGATATGAAACTACTGGTGTTATGACCTAACCCAAAACTGAATTCAATCGAATATGATAATGTAATCTTTTCAATTCGATGAATCCTAACTAAATTAAGGAGAGATGTTCCATTCACTTCCAACAATGCAAAAATTGATAATTAAGAGAAAATATAAGAAATTCTCTAATGCACTATGTTTAGCAAGAAAACCTAATGCAAATCAATTCAAAACAATTTTTATTTTTATGTTTTTAAAACAAGCATAAAAACATGTAAATTCAAATCAAAGAAACTGATCTAAATCTACGATTGATTTTTTCAGAATGTAAGCTATGCAGTTGCAATCTATGCACAATTCAATTGAAAAATATGCAAATGTAATCTACGCACATTTTTCATTCATATTATGAAAATGAGAATTCTAATTATGAAAATGTGATCTATGAAAGAGAATTGTAAGACACAAGACGATTCTAATGTAATCTAAAGAACCAGTCTAGTGTAAGTAAATAAAATTGGATGATAATTCCAAAGGTTAGAAAATAAAACGCTCAAAGGCGATTAACACTCAGACACAATTTAGCCCCCCCCTCCAACGAATGAGGGGGGAATTTTTTGCAAAAAAAAAATCAAAAAGATGCAAAAGTGTTAAGAGACTGAGATAAACCTCGAAGTAATTACCAAAGGAAATCAAATTAAGAGTTTCTCAAAAAATAGACTCAAAACACCCAATAAACTTAATGGAGACTAACAGAAAAGATGTTGAAACAAATTCACACATAAAACTTTGACAGTCAAGACAAATTGGGGCAAACACAAAGAATTTGGTAATATAGCTCCTAAAAAGAGAATTCTTACTTTTTCAAAAATTTTCCACAATTCTGTAGGTTTTAATGGAGAAAAATGTGGTACCAAACTATTTCGAACTAAAAAATGCAAAGGCTACCACACTATTTTTATTTAAAAACATCTAAGGCTAGGAAAAACATAGAAAAAAAAAAAAAATTAGAATTAATTTTTAGGGATTCTGGAAAGTTATCTACCCAACCCAATTTTTAGACTAATCAAAATTGGAAGACTCTTAAAACTCAAACTAAAAAACAAAAAGGAAAGCTAAGTTCTATTCCCCAGTGGAGCTGCCATTTTGTTATGCGGATTATGTTAGGTAAACTTGACTCGGGATAGAGTCAATGTTGACTAGGATAAATAGTAGTGGTTTTGGGGCACATGGTATTGTGCATTGATAGTTTTCAGCCCATAGTATTGCATGTAATGGAGCCTATAAAAGGCTGGGAAGACTTCATTGTAAGATAGGCCTAGATGTGAGCAGTGAAGGCTCAGTTGGCTAGATTGGTTAGGGTTTTGGCCAATGCTTAATGAAATTTCATTGGTTGGGTTTTTCCCAGGATTTGGGGTTTTCCCTGATAAACATCTCTGTTTATGTTTATGATTTTTTTCTGGCCTTTTATGTTTATTTATCTCAGTAAATTGTTTATATTTCTACCGTAATTTCTAACAATTGGTATCAGAGCCAAAGGTCTATTTGGCTAATAAAATCGCAGGAAAGAAGGGTTCCTGGTGCAAGTGGGAGCAATGGCGGAAGATGGTAAGTTTAGGGTCAAGAAATTTAACGACCAAAAATTCCCGTTATGGAAGATGCAGACGGAATATTATCTGTATCAGAAATATTTGTACCTATCATTGAGTGGAAAAATAAAGAATCTGGCAGCTATGACAGACGCAGAATGGGAGATTCTCAATAGAAAGGAACTCATAACGGTATGACTGTGCCTTGCGGCGTCGGTAGCCTTCAACATTTCGAAGGAAACAACAACGGGGAGTTTGATTAAGGCATTGGCGAAACTATATGAAAAACCCTCGGCCTCAAGCAAGGCATTTCTCATGAAATGTTTATTTAATATGAAGATGTCGAAAAGTGGATCTGTTGCAAACCATTTAAATGATTTTAATACAGTTATCAGTCAGTTAAGTTCTATAGGGGTAAAATTTGATGATGAAGCTAGCGCTATTTTATTTCTGTGTTCATTTTCAGAAAGCTCGAATGGTTTAGTCATGGCCATTAGTAACTGTGTCTCTGGTGTTGGGGTTCCTATGTTTTGGTGAGATTGGCAAGACCAAAAGATAAGACAAAATAAAACCACTTTAGGATCGTAGGATCTAACCCTCTTGGATCCAGAGAGGGATCTCTCTATACATGTAAATAATGATATATCTTTAAGGCTCAAAATGAGGTATTAGGCTAGCTATGAAGCACAAAGTTTTGTTTGATTGTTTGGTTGGATTTGTTAGGGATTATTAACTGAGAAGGTTATGGGATGAAAGGAACAAAGTAGCAGGATGTTTCAGCAAAAGAAAATAGGTCAAGAAAGTTTCATTCCATTGGGCTATGGAGTCATGAAAGGGGATTACTTGCATAACAACTATCATAGGGAAAGTCATCTATACTAAAGGATATTTTAGATAGATGGTGGAATGGAACATTAAGAATGTGTGAAAGAAAGAAACCAAAGTGCAGTCCAAGATCAGGTCAGAGGTCATTTAACTCCAGGCCTGCTTTTGACATACTTCAAAGGAAGCTCTCATAAAGACACAAAGGGTAGCTTAAGATCAGATCAGAGGTCATTTAACTCCAAACCTGATTTAGCATACTCTCAAGGAAAAACGATAATATTTAACACCAGAGCAAGGCCTAAGATCAGAGAAGGGCTTTTAACCTTCAATGATTTTGACACTAGCTCAAATGGATCTTAGAAAGGCCAATCTGTTGGAAAAGGACCCTAGTGGACAGGGCTAACTCTAAATCCCCAATATCCCAATTATTCCAGCTTAAACCCAACAAGAACATCTAAGAAACAAACTCCGAATTCCAACATCAGTAAGCATGGGTAATACCAATATCTTTGACTGGTTAAATTATATGAATTTTATCGTAGATACGCAATCAGCAGAAAACATCAAAGATAAGAAGAGCAGGAAAGCATTAGGGTACCATGCAGGGGTATATCCTAAGCTATATTTACTGACTCTTATCAGAGAATAATGAAAAGTATGATTAAAATGAAATAAGACAATAGTAGTGAGAGAAACATCACCCGTAATATAGACTAGGATCCTGTGAAATCTGCTTGATTAATTTATGTGCAAAACCAGTCACATACTCTGAGCTCAGTGGCCCTTTACATTCCAAATTTCTCCTCCCAGCCTACTAAATTACAAACTACTGAGCTACTTCCCCCAATAACAGTTCTAACAGTTGAATGAATCCCTACAACTAACAACAACCACCATAACCTATTCTTCATGGGTTCTTATAGGAGAATGAGTGATAGCAGGAGTAAATGTAAACTTAATTGTTTCATTATGACAAAGGAGAAGAAGGTCGAGTTCCCATTGTGCAAAATGGCTCTTCATTAACTGTGTGTACTTTGAAGTATGGTCTGGAAGTCTTTGTTAATAATTTCAGGTATGTTCTTCTGAAGAAATATGACTGATGGTACTCTGTATTTCCTTCTAAAATAAGTAACACAAATAGAAATTCTGCAGGTCTCCATACTTCCATAACTGCCGTCCTGACAGTTCTTGAGGCCCCTTTCAATGTAATAGCTGATTTGGTGTTCGATGGAAGATGGAGGAAGTTATAGAGATAGTATTTTCTTGGGAAAAGGTGTTCCGCTGATATTAAAACATAGATATGGCTTGTTTCATGTGCTTTAGGCTTCATTAAGCCTCTTAATAATCTTCATGGTCTTCAAACTGCATCTTTACCCTTTAAACATCGGATTATAGGCGTTAAATCTTCAGGAAGGAGCATAAAAACCTTTAATCCCACTTATGATACGCTTTGCCACTACTGTGATGGTCTCTCTGCATTCTCAATCACAGTGAATGTGACTGTGGAGATGGAATGATTTTACGATCTGTAAACCCTACACAATACAATGAACTTGTTATAAAATCCAGGGGAGTGAGGGGAGGAATGCTGTGGAGGCCTGTGGAATGGTGGCGGAAATGGTGGATGTAGGTGAAAATGGGTGAAAAACATTGCAGAATGGTGCATGAATGATCCGATGGAGGTTTGGTGTGAAGAGGGTTGTAGATCGTCCGATTAGATTAGCTAATGGCGATCAACGGTCGAGATCCACCAGGGAATGACTGTTCAGAAGGTTAGGCAGAAGAAATAAGTTTTAGTGTTAAAACCCAAAGTTTAATGTTTTGTTGAATTACAAAGAAAAAGGGTCAAAATGAATGAATTTGGGGCATATTTGGCAGTGGGACCTGGAGGCAGAGGGAGAATCAAATGTGGACCGTTCGATCTCAGGATGAGATTAACGATGGGGATCCTTTGACGAAGTTATTAGGAAGGCCCGATTAAATAAATATGGTGGAGATGCGATGAAACGTGGGCCGTTGATCCAGATCAGATCAACGGTCGAGATTAAATGATGGCGCTTTCGGGAGCAAAGGGGAATGGGTGGTTTTAGTGGAAAAACAACTGGTGTCACACGACTTCAGAGTGGTTTTGAGAATTCTCCGAAAAAACGCGATGTACCTCGCTGCATGAAACGTATCCTCCCAAAACCAATTTTATCGCATGATTTTAACATGCTAAAGCCCGGACAAATTTTTTACATGATATGCGTCTTGGCTGTTGGATGTGGAGCGAAGAGGTCTGATGGTGCAGGTGGCAGTGCGATATGGAAAGGTGTGCAATTAGTAAGGCGGGGAATGGTCAAAGGCGGGTTAAATCTTGACTGTTGGATATGAGGATCAGATGGTGGAGATTTAAAAGAGAAAGCTGAGGAAGAGGGGCAAGTGAAAGGGTGAGGAGAATGAGAGCCGTTGGATCTAAAGAGATCAACGGTGGAGATCAAATCGCATCAAAGAAAGGCAGGGGGCCAAAACTCCGAGTGTTGATGTTGGGATTACGCGTGGACCGTTGGATCATGGAAGAGATCAACGGTGGAGATTTCATCGAAGGGGAATTATGGAGGGAAAATGAGGCGGAGCACGATTAAATATTGACTGTTGGTTCTTGTGGATTCAACGGCCAGGATCGAATCAGAGGATCGCAATCGAAGGGGATAAAAGGTGGCACATTAAGATTTTGCGATTGGCGATCATGCGATGGCCGTCTGATTAAAAGGGAAATCAACGGTCTGCATACAATCAAAGGGATAATGAAAGGTGTTAAGGGCGTGATGCGATATAAGTGCTGACCATTAGATCTGCAAAGATCGATGGCTAATATTGAAGCGGAGGTCTGCAGAACAAAATTCTATCGCATCGGAAATTTTTAATTAACAAAGGAAAAGCACTCATAACAAAATAGCTATTGCGATTAGCACTCGAGGGCTTTAGTGCCTGGTATTGGGCACGGGTCATATGTGGTGAAAGGGGCTGAGGGGTAGCTTGAAAGGGGCTTAAGCCTGTAATGAAAATAGGGTATTTTTAAGCCAAAATGAGGGTTTTTAAGGCTTAAAAAGGGCTTCCGGTAGGAAAAAAAGGAGGTTTTTAACCATAGAAAGGGTAATTGTAAGGTTTAGAAAGGGTTTTAAGATGATATGGGGGATTAGGGAGGGGATTTTAGAGGAGATTTGTGAGGGAAAAAGGGATTAAAAATGGAGTTTTTGAGGGAAAAAAGGGCAAATGGAGGCCTTTTTAAGCATTTCCCTCCACAAAACAGTAGGGATTTTTCAGTGGAAGTAGTAGTGAGGATCGTTTTAAAGGAAAAAGACACATAGAGGCTTCAAGGATGATAGATTTCCAAAGAAAATGTCTCTCTTGAAGGCTTAGAAACATTTTTATCCACCTGTTTGCTTGTCAGAAATTTATAGGTGGCTAACATCTGGATCTAGTACTTTAAATTTTGATGATGTTTTCGGTGCTATCCTTAGCGAGGAAATGCGATGGAAAAGCTATGGTGAGACATTGGGTAATTATTTGAGTGCAGAATCTAGGGGAAGAAGAATGGAAAGAGGAAAGAGCTCGGGATATCGCAATAAATCAAGGAAAGGCAAATCCAAGTCCAGATCGGGGATAGTGTGCTAGAAATACGGAAAGAAAGGACACCTGAAGAAAGACTGTAGATCTGGGAAGGGAAAAGAAGGAGATGCACAACAAGAAAACAACCATGAAGCAAATGTGACAGGTGATGTGTTACAAGATACTTTGATTCTTTCTTTCAAAAATTTTACTGATTCATGGGTGGTAGATTCAGGGGCCTCATTCCATGCCACACCTGATAAGAAATATTTTCATGACTATGTTCAAGGAGATTTTGGACAAGTTCTTTTGGGTGATGATAAACACTGTAAAATTGTTGGAATGGGTAAAGTTCTTGTAAAAAAATAGAATGGAAACCAATGGCTATTAAAGGAGGTAAGGCATGTTCCTGATCTAAAGAAAAATCTAATTTCAACAAGGAAGTTAGGCAATTAAGGTTGTGTAACAAATTTCACAGATAAAACTTGGAAGGTCACCAAAGGAGCCCTAGTAATAACAAAAGGCGAAAAGGTTGGTACATTGTGTTTCTGTAATGGTATTTCTAAATTTGTTAATGCTTTAACTTCTAAAGGATCAGATGCAACATTATGGAATCATAGGCTCAAACACATGACTGAGAAGGGGATGAAGATTATTCACTCAAGAAATTTGTTGTTGGGTTTGAAGAATGTTGATTTGGATTTCTGTGAGAATTGTATTTATGGAAAACAAAAGAGAGTCAGATTTATCAAAGTTGGGAAATAAAAGAAGGCTGAAAAATTAGAGCTTGTGCATACAGATGTATGGGGACTTGCTCAGGTATCATCTCTTGGTGGCTCTCGTTATTATGTTACTTTTATTGATGATGCAACTAGAAAAACTTGGATTTATTGTATTCAGAGTAAATTTGATGTATTTCATACTTTCAAGAAATGGAAAGCTTTGGTTGAGATTGAAACAAGAAAGAAGTTGAAGTGCCTCAAATCAGACAATGGAGGTGAATATTGTAGCAAAAAGTTTCATAGGTACTATTTGGAGCATGGAATTCGCAAAGAGAAGACATTTCCAAGAACACCACAAGAAAATGGTATGTCAGAAAGGATAAATAGAATAATCATGGAGCGTGCAAGGTGCATGAGATTGCATGCAGGATTGCCTTTACAATTTTGGGCAGATGGTGTAGATACTACTATTTATCTAATAAACAGAGGGGCTTCAAGTTCCTTGGATGGTGGTATTCCAGAGGAAGCATGGACAGGTAAAAAGGTAAACTACTCTTTTTTATAGCCTTTTGGTTGTGATGCCTTTGTCCATATTAATAAAGAAAATAGAACAAAGTTTTAGGAAAAATCAAAGAAATGTACCTTTATTGGATATGGTGTTAATGATTTTGGTTATCTCTTATATGATTATGAAATCACAAAATCGTTAGGAGTAGAGATGTAGTATTCAATGAAAAGGTCTTGTATAAGAATCAGTTGCAGGAAAAAAATACAGGAAAAATAAAACAAATAATACACAGTTCTTGATGAGATCACTGAAAAAGTAAAGAACACTGAAAATAATAATAATCAACAGCCACAGCAACAGCAACCACCACAACAGAAACAGACACCTCAAACACATGAAAGTGGTGTTAGAATATCTACCAGGATAAGTAGACCCCCTGAATGATACTCTCCTTCATTATATTATTTATTGTTGATCGATTCTGGTGAAACCGAATGTTATGAAGAAGAAATTTAGGTTGAAAGAAGGAAGAAGTGGGAGCTATCCATGGAAGAAGAGATGGACTCCTTAATGCATAAACAGACTGAGGACTTAGTCAGGTTTCCTGCAGGTAAAACTGCATTGTAGAATAAATGGGTTTATAGGCTGAAGGAAGAAGATGGAGTAAAACAGAGGTACAAAGCTAGACTTGTGGTGAAGGGGTTTGCACGAAAGAAAGGTATTGATTTTGATGAAATATTTTCTCCTATTGTTAATATGACCTCAATCAGAACTATTTTAAGTCTTGTAGTAGCGGAATATTTACATCTTGAACAGTTAGATGTAAAGACAACATTTCCCCATGGATATTTGGAGGAAGAGATGTATATGGAGTAGCCAGAAGGATATGAGGTCAAAGGGAAAGAAAAATTAGTGTGCAGGTTAAATAAGAGCTTGTATGGCTTAAAACAGGCTCCAAGGTAGTAGTATCTAAAATTTGACAGGTTAATGTCTGAACAAGCTTATACTAGATGTCACTCTGATAATTGTGTTTCTCTGAAAAATCAAAATGATGACGGCTACATTATATTGTTATTGTATGTAGATGACATGCTTATTGCAGGGTCTAACATGCAGGAAATAAATGTTCTCAAAATAAAATTGGCAAATTCCTTTGCAATGAAGGATTTGGGAGCTGCAAAACAAATCCTTGGTATGAGAATAACCAGAGACAGGAAAAATCACAAATTAACACTGTCTCATAATGAGTACATGAAAAAGGTGTTGAAAAGATTTAACATGCGGAATGAAAAACCAGTTAGTACACCTTTTGCTAGCCATTTCAAACTTAGTAAGGAGATGTACCCCAAGACCCAACAAGATATGGAATATATGTCTAAAGTTCCATATGCATCAATAGTTGGAAGCTTAATGTATGCAATGGTCTGCACAAGGCCTAATATTTCACATGCAGTGGGAGTTGTAAGTAGGGACATGAACAATCCAGGAAAAGAACATTTGATGGCAGTGAAATGGATTCTCAAATATTTTAGAGGTACCACAAATAAATAATTATGCTTTGGTGGTTCAAACATTGCTCTACAGAGATATGTTGATGCAGATATGGCAGGTGACAGAGATAACAAGAGGAGAATTACAGGATATGTATTTACTGTAGGTGGAATGACTGTCAGTTGGGTTTCAAAAATCTAAAGTGTTGTTGCACTTTCAACAACAGAAGCAGAGTATGTTGCTGCTACAGAGGCTAGTAAAGAAATGATTTGGTTACAAAGGTTTATCTTGTTGGGTGTGGAGCCTGATTATCTTGTTTATTTTGTATCACAGCATTGGACCCCTGTACCTTAATGGGGCGGCAATGCCAACCATAATTAAACGCTTCCTGGGGGGTCCAGGGGGGTAGCTGTGACTTTATGGAGGCTCACCCTGGCGGGGGGTTTCAGGGGCAACGCCCCCAAAGCGAAAAATAGATGTAAAATTTCCTTGTAAAAGTATAGTAATTTCTAGTCAATCTGGCCCATTCATTAGGCAGATGATCTGACTGTAGAAGTTATGTTTATTTTAGGGTTTTTTTCCCTAGAAGGAAACCCTTCGCATCTATGAGGGTATTGTATTACGGTTGTGTATTGTATGATTATTCTCAGAGCGAGAAACATACAGGGAGACTGTGAAAGAGAATAGAGGATATTACAACGAATCTGTTGTAGGTTGCGTCTCTTCATTTTTCTGGATAATAGAAAGGAAGGACTAGCTGTTCGGGGTGAACTTAGCCCAAAATGGGTGAACCACGTATATCTGTGTCTCTCTGGTTTTATGTGTTTTGTGTGCTTGTATTTTCTGCATATTTTATGTGTTGCATTACTCTGTAATATATAATTTTCTAACAGATTAATCCCTCTTGCGGACAAGAGCAATCTCCCTAGTATCCTAAGGATATCTAGAAACAAGCATCCAAATTCAAACCATTTTCTAAAGATTATTTGTGATTCAAAATTATTAAACAAAAAATTATGAGGACATGCCCCTACTTGAATTCCAATGCTTGCTATAATATTTAATCTAGTCGCTCCAAAAAACGTCAATTCAGCATGTAAGACCTGCATCCAAAGAGAGGAAAAGGGATTAAAAGCACCTGCAAGATATAATAATTTAGAAACAATAATCTATCTCAGTGATCAAGGAATCCAAGAATTAAATTACTCAAATAGATACATGAAAAACTTAATGAGAAAATAGAATCCATTTGTATTAACTTGTGTGATAAGAAGTAACCTTACAACCTTGTCGCCTTGATGTCATACAGGTTCTTCCATGGTCCTGAGAAGTTGTTTTCCTTCGATTTGACAAGCCTTCTCCTCTTTGAACTAGAATAAAACTATATATATTATTATGTGATCGTTCTCATACCAATGATTCCAAGTATAGAGAGTATGATTTCTTCAGCAATTTTCTAATCCACCAAAGTCTATTAATCTACAATCTACCCTTGAGACTAAAACATGAGTTAAATTTATAGGAGAATGAAGGAGGGTTTAGTTCCATAAAGAGGGGGATAAAGTCCTCTCATAAAGGTATTTTAGCTCCAAATACCAAGGGATAATCTCCATTAATGAAGGGATAGAGGTTCATGAATGAAGGGGTGAAGCTCGACCTGATTATGCTTCTAGAAGCCTCCAGATGGGAGAATATTTGATCAGTTGGGCTTCTAGAACTTAATTTTTCTTTTATTTTACCTTTTACGGGGTTCCGACGTTTTATTAAGCAGAATGTGTGGGATGTACCATAGGTTATAGAGCAAGAAACTGCGGTACCGCAGGTAAGAGCTAGGAAAAGTGCAAAGTTAGGATTTTTGGGATTTTAATGAGGTTTTATCTGATTCTGAGACTTGGTATGGGAGATTTATAGTTTTGGACATCTAAGGGAGCATAATATAAGTAATTATGAACCCATATAGACAGCTAAATGTCATGGTGACAAATTTTAGTGTAACAATTATTCAATATGGATATAGATCATCTAACGAGATACGTTGATGTGTGTAGAATGCCATGCAATGGGGTAACAAATCATCACTATGAATAGAATAGAAATATTATATTAGATATGCTCTTCACCATTCAATAGGTTCATTAGGTGATGTTTGACTTGATACAACCATTATTGCTATTGGATACAACAAGAGATGATTCATAAGTAGCTCTACTCTAGAAGGAAAAATACAAAATATTTGCAACACATTTTCCGGTTGAAATCTTCAAAGACATTTTACTGACAATATTTTGTTTTGGCTTCATAACTTCAAAAATATACCTACCATGGTTATCTGATCAATTTGAAGAAAATATCATTGTAGAAATGCAAGTTAAGATTAGGGATTACCTTAGATGGCCTTTTCACAGGGGCCGAATACTGAAAAATTTACTTCGGTAATACTGAATATGCAAAATATTCATAATCTTGGGTCATGCAGAGCTCTTCACATCAATCCAATGCCTAAAACTCCCTCTAATTTGAATCTTGGACCGATGGCTTCAAGCAGTAGTGGGGTAGAACTAAAGAAACAACAAGGTGTGCCAAGGAATGGGTGTTCAACATTCAAGGTGAGTCAGGTTCTACCAATTAGAGTCGGGCTCAAACCAATTTTACGTGTAGAACAATGACAACATGTTCGGAACAATGATTAGAAGCATGTATTTTTTGCACGCTAGAATAGGGAGGCTGGGTGAAGGGTGAAATTTTTCTTGAGGGAGGAATTAGAATTAGAATTAAAAATTAAATATAAATATAAATACTAATAATTATGTATATATATATATATATATATATATATAAAGTATTAAATTAAAAAATTGAATAGAAATAAATAATATATTAAGGTGTATGTAAATTATTTGATATGTAAAACTTACAACTTTCCACACACAACCCGACCTGACTCGAACCCGACCTGAACGCGTTTCCTCGGGCACCCTCACATGACACAACCTGACCCACCCTAACTAAGGAATAAGGAAGAAAATGACAAACGCGTCACACGAACGTGCACATTAAGGGACACAGACGGTCACAACTTAGCATTTTTTATGCAGTCTCCCCCACATGATGCGGCCCAGCCCAATTCGAACATGTTTCCTTGGGAAAACTCACACGACATGACCCAACCCACCTAAACGAAGGCACAAAGGATTGCCAAATGTAAAATGAGTCGCATGAACATGTACAACTGACACGGGCAGTCACAACTTAGAATTTTTGATACAGTCACCCTCACACGACCCACCCGAAAAAATTCATAAGGGAGAAAATTGAAAATAGGTCGCATGAATGTGCATGAGGCACATGGGCAGTCACAACTTAACATTTTTTTATACGGCCATCCTCACACAGCCCAACCCCGTGACTTGCCCAAACATGTTTTTTTGGGTGCCCTCACACAACCCGACCTAGCCTACCCTAAACATGTTTCCTTTGGTGTCCTCACATGAACCAACCTGACTCGAACGTGTTTCCTTGGGCACCCTCACACGACCCTACCCAACCCGCCTGAATCGACGCACAATGGAGAAAAAAGAAAACGGGTCACACGAACGTGTTCCACAAGGCACACGGGTTGTCACAAATTAGAATTTTTTATACAGCCTCCCTCACATGACCAAACCTGACCTGAGTACCCAACCCGAACACATTTCCTTGGGTGCCCTCACACGGCATGACCCGACCCACTCGAACGAAGGCACAAGGGTGAAAATGGCAAACAATTCGCAAGAACATGCACAAGGCACACGAGTGGTAAAAACTTAACATTTTTTATAGGCCACTCTCACACAACCTGACTTGACCCGACCTGAATGTATTTCCTTGGGTGCCCTCACACGGCACAACCCGACTTGCCTGAAGGAAGGAGAAAGGGAGGTAATTTCAAATGGGTCACACAAATGTGCAAAAGGCACACGGGCGGTCACAACTTAACATTTTTTATACAGCCACCCTCACATGACCCGACCTAACCCGAATGCATTTCCTTGGGTGCCCTCACACGGCACGACCCGACCCGAACACGTTTCCTTGAGCATCGTCACAGAACCCGACCCAACCAAACCCCATCGGCCTGAATGAAGGCACAGGGGGGAAAATGAAAAATGGGTCACACGAATATTCACAAGTCATACGGGCGGTCACAAGTTAAGATTTTTGATACGACCTCCCTCATATGACCCGATCCGAATGTGTTTCCTTAGCAGCCCTCACACGACACAACATGACCCGAACCGACCTGAATGCATCTCCTTGGGCTCCTTCACATGACCCTACCTGACCTAACCCTATTTGAATGTGTTTCCTTGGGTACCCTCACATGACCCAACCTGACCCAAACGTGTTTCCTTGGGCACCCTCACACGATCCTACCCGAACTGTCCGAATGAAGGCACAAGGGATAAAAAAGAAAATGGGTCACACAAACGTGTTCCACAAGGCAGGGGGCTGTCAAAACTTAATTAGGATTTTTTATACGTCCTCCCTCACATGACCTGATTTGACCCGGGTACCCGACCCAAACGCGTTTCCTTGGGCACCCCCACACGGCATGACCTGACCCACCTAAAGAAAGGCACAAAAGAGAAAATGAAAAATAGGTCACACGAATGTACACAAGGCACATGGGTGGTCACAACTTAGCATTTTTTATACAACTGCCCTCACACAACCTAACCCCACAACCTGCCCGAACGTGTTTCATTTGGTGCTCTCACACAACCCATCCCGACCCGACCTGACCAACCCTGAATGCGTTTCCTTCGGCACCCTCACATGACCTATCCATACTTGAACGTGTTTCCTTGGGTGCCCTCACACGACCGTACC
Organism: Pinus albicaulis; assembly: GCA_034641835.2. Classification (NCBI taxonomy): domain Eukaryota; kingdom Viridiplantae; phylum Streptophyta; class Pinopsida; order Pinales; family Pinaceae; genus Pinus; species Pinus albicaulis. Next base: position 1,325,030,135 of record CM076581.1, read on the forward strand.
CAACCCACCCGAACGAAGGCACAAGGGAGAAAAAGGAAAACAGGTCACATGAACATGTGTTGCAAGGCCGACACGTTGTCAAAATTTATCATTTTTGATACAGCCTCCCTCATAAAACTCAACCAGACCTGATTTCCTGACCCAAATGTGTTTCCTTGGGCACCCTCAAAAGACATGACCCAATTAGTCCGAACAAAGGCACAAGGGAGCAAACGACAAAGACGTCGCACGAACGCGCACAAGCCACACGGGTGGTCCACACATAGAATTTTTGATATGGCCACCCTCACATGACCTGACCTGACCTGACCTAAACCTACTTCCTTGGGCGCCCTCACACAGAACTACCCAACCCACCCGAATGAAGGTACAATGGAGCTAATGAAAAAGGAGTCACACGAACGTGCACAAGGCACACGAGCTGTCACAACTTAGAAATTTTGATACAGGCTCCCTCACATAAGCCGACCTAACCCGAAAAAATTTTCTTGGGTGCCCCCACATAGCATGACCCAACCCGACCTAACTCGATTTCATTTCCTTGGGCCTCCTCACGCGACCTGACCTGACCCAACCCGACCAACCCGAACGAAGGCACAAGGGGTAAAACAGAAAATGGGTCACATGAATGTGCACAAGACACATGAGTGGCCACAAATTATCATTTTTTATACGACCTCCCTGACATGACCTGACCCAAACACTTTTTCTTAGCAGCCCTCACACGGCACGACCCAACCCAGCCCGACTTGAATACATTTCCTTGGGCACCCTCACACAACATAACCTGACCCGTCCAGCTTTGTATGCCTTTCCTTGGGTGCCCTCACATGACCCAACCTAACATGAACATGTTTCCTTGTGTGCCCTCACATGACCCTACCCAACCCTCCCTCATGAGGCACAAGGGAGCAAAAGGAAAACGTGTCATACGAACGTGCGCCACAAGGCACATGGGATGTGAAAAATTAATTAGAATTTTTGATATGGCCTCCCTCACACGACTGGACCCGACTCAAGTACCTGATCGGAATGAGTTTCCTTGGGCGCCCTCACAAGGAATGACCCGACCTGCTTGAATGAACTCCCAAGGGAGCAAGTGACAAACAAGTTGCACGAACGCGCACAAGGCACATGGGCAGTCACAACTTAGCATTTTTTATATGGCCACCCTTACACAACCTGACCCAATGACTCACCTGAATTTGTTTCGTTGGGCGCCCTCGCACAACCTCATGACCTGACCTGACCCACCGAAGGTGTTTCCCTGGGTGCCCTCACATGACCTGACCCATCCTGACCTGCCCGAACGCGTTTCCTTGGGCGCCCTCACATGAAACGACCCGACCCTACCCAACTCGATTACAACAACAGGGCTGCAGTTGGTATCTAAGATTAGACATTATATTTGTTGGCCTCATTGAAACATTGGAAGGGGCAAGACATTGGTCAATGGTCGAAGATGCATAACAAGACATGTCAAGTTGGTACGGATGTCAAGTGAAGATTTTTTAGACCTTGTATAGGTTGACGCGTATGAAAGAGGAGCACCATGGATTTGTGTGGAACTTGAATTATTGTAGGAAAATGTTGAAGTAGAGCTTCTTTTACTTGGTTGGGCAATGGAGCAGGATGGAGCTGCATATTGCAATGAAGAAGAAGAAGCTGAGACATGTGAAGAAGTGGATATATTCTTCAAAATTAAGGGGTTAAATGGGTTTAGGGTCGGGTGTTAGGGTTTAAGGGGTTACAGGTTAAGGGTTTAGAGGTTTAGGGTTTAGGGGTTTAAATGGGTTATGGGTTAATCGTTTAGGGGTTAGGGGCTAAGGGTTTAGAGGTTTAGGTTTTAAGGGTTAAATGGGTTAGGGGTTTAGAGGTTTATGGGTTGGGAATTGTGGCTAAGGATTTAAGCTTCATGGAGAAATCTAAATTCATAAAAAACCTTAATGGTTTGGAAGAATTTTATAAAATAACCTTCCTAATAGATAAAACCCATTGTATATAGGATTCCAAAGTTGTATTTGTAGCAACTAGTTCATCTTGAAAGGTGGAGGGAACTGAACAGAAAGTGGAAGGAAAAAATGTATTGATTAAAAATTATGAATAATTGTGGAAAACTACCCACCAACGTATAGAGTATATCTAGAGGAGTCCTCGAGATACCAATTACAAAAAAATTATTTAAATGAAAAAAAAAAAAAACAATTGATGCACCACAAAAACTTTCCATCAATAGATCAAGAAAGAAATTAAAATCTGTCATTACAGAGATGACCTTGAGTTTGTCATATTCCCAGTTTTTTTGTACTAAATTTCCATATCATGAACTCACATCGAGGAATTAATCGTCAATTTATGTCAAAATACTCCATTTGTAAATGGCCAGTATGCTTATAATGTTAGATGGAGCAGACTGCACCAAGCTAGGATTGTATATGCTTGCATTGATAACTTTGGTTTCCTGGCTTACAATATAGTCTAAGTAATAGTTCATTTATTTCATACTTCGTTCTGAAATGTTGGAGGTGTTTTATTTTATATTTTGTTTCCTTGGGTGCCCTCACAGTACGACACAACTTGACCCAACCCAACCCGCTTGAAAGTCGAAGGAACGAGGGAGAAAATAATAAATGGGTCACACAAACATGCACAAGGCACACGGGTGGTCACCACTTAGCATTTGTTATAAGACCTCCCTCACATGATCCAACCCGAACACGTTTCCTGTGGCACAATCACATGACACAATCTGACCAGCCCGAACGTGTTTCTATAGGTACCCTCACACGACTTGACTCGACCCGATCTGTCCAAACATGTTTCCATGGGCACCCTCACACGACCTGACCTGAATCGCCTTGACCCGCCTAAACATGTTTCCTTAGGCACCCTCTCACGACACGACCGAACCTGAATCACCTGAATGTGTTTTCCTAGGGACCCTCAGATGACTAGACCTGACCCTACCTTCTCGAATGTGTTCCTTGGGTGCCCTCACATGACATCACCTGACCCAACCTGACCGAATGTGTTTCCTTAGGCCACCTCACATGGCACGACCCGATAGAACCCAACCAAACCAGCCCAAAAGTGTTTCCTTGGGCACCCTAAAATGACTTGACACAACTCAACCCAGACGCGTTCCTTTGACGCCCTCACATGACCCGACCCAAACACATTTCTTGGGCACCCTCACATCACCCGACATGACCTGACCTGGACGCGTTCCTTGGGTGCCCTCACACAACTAGACCTAACTTGACATGCCCAAATGCATTTCCTCGGGTACCCTCACATAGTGCAACCCAACCTGACCTGACTCGACCCGCACAAAGTCATTTTACTGGGCACCCTCACACAACCCAACCCGACCTGACCGGACCTACTCGAACACATTTCCTTGGGGGCCGTCACATGACATGACCTGACTTGACCTGCTCGAACACAGGGTTTCCTCAACCAAACTCACACAACACAACCCGACCCGACCCGACCCGACCAGACCTGCCCAAACACGTTTCCTTGCGTGCCCTCACAATATGGCATGACTAGACAGACTTGACCCGAACGTGATTCCTTGGGCGCCATCACACAACCTGACCTGCCTGAATGTTGAAAACACGAGGAAAAAAACAAAAAATGGGTCGCACGAACATGCAAGGCATGCGTCACAACTTAGTATTTTTTATACGACCTCTCTCACATGATCCAACCCGAAGGCATTTCCTATGGTGCCCTCACATGACATGACACGACCTACCCGAATGATGAACACATGAGGGAGAAAACAGAAAACGGATCGTACAAACATGCGCAAGCAAGATGGGTTGTCACAACTTGCCCATTTTTATACAACCACCCTCACATGACCCGACCCGACCTGGCCGAATGCGTTTCCTTAGGTAGCCTCACACGGCACAACCCGACCCGACCCGGCCTGACCGGCCTGAACACATTTCCTTGGGTGCCCTCACACAACCCAACACGACCTGACCTGGACACGTTCCTTGGGCGCAGTCACATGACCGAACATGACCCAATCCACTCAAATGTGTTTCCTTGGGCCCCCTCATAGTACGACATGACCCGAACTAACTCAATCCAAATGTGTTTCCTTAGGCGCCTTCACATGACTTGACTCAACCTGCACGAACGCATTTCCTTAGGCGGCCTCACATGGCACGACTAGACAAGACGCAACCCGACCTACCCAAATGCATTTCCTTGAGCGCCCTCACATGACCTGATCACACAACCTCACCCGGACGCATTCCTTAGGTGTCCTCACATGAACTGACATAACCTGACTCAGACGCATTCCTTGGGCGTCCTCACACCACTCGATACAACCCGACCCGTATGCATTCCTTGGGCTCCCTCACAGGACTCGACCCGACCTACCCACCTGAACGACACGTTTCCTTGGTCACCCTCACACGGCATGACCCGACACAACCCAACCTGAACGCATTTAATTGTGCGCCATCAGAAGAAAATGTTGTTATTCCTATGAATTTGTCCTAAACGTCACACTTCCGACACTTTGTCCTGAAATGTCGCACTTCTAACGCTTTCCCTAAATGTCGCTATTCCGATGCTTTTCTCTTAAACATCACAATTCTGACACTTTTTTTCTAAATGTCGCAATTCTGACGCTTTGTCCTTAAACGTTGCTATTCCAATGATACCCTTAAATGTCATTTTTCCAATAATACTCCCTACATGTCGTTAGAATGAAGCTTGTTGGTGGGATTAAAAAAATTGAGAAAATTGGGGAACTTTCCAACAATACGTCAAAACTGTCAGAACTAAAGTGTCGAAAAATTGATCATATGTACTAGTGACACATAAGACAAAGAAAAAGGTCTTGGTTAAAAATGGTATCAAAAGTAAAACCAGATCATCCGCACAATATAACACATACAACAACACATGATCATCAAATTGTCAAAACCCATATACCCATGTCATTATAATTCATTAATTGATCACTTCCTTGTTGATATAACTCAACTCGTGAGTCCTCTCCTTGCTATTTTCTGTGATGTCATCACCTTTTGCACCATACTACTAAACATTAAACATGGTACCGCCAGAATTGGAATTGTCTCCTTTACCTAAAAGGCTGCGTATTGAACTCGCTCCTCGCAACACAGAAGAGCCTGTGAAACTTATAGCCAATATAAAGAGAAGAAAATTCATCTTCAATATTAAAATAAAATGCAATCAAGTGTTCTTTTAAAAAAAATTAATGTGAATGCAATCGACTTCCCTTTCAATGAAAAATAAGTCGACTGCCTCTTCACCATGATGTACACTCAAAAGTTGAGTTTCAACATAGCTCTTGATTTCGAATTAGAACCCCAGTCCTTTATATACCTTGATTTTTGAGTTCCCTCAACCAATGCCATAAATCTTTTTTCTAATTTTATTATCTTTAATTGATTTATTATTTTCCACAACCTTTGAATTAACGGTACTCATGATAACTAATTACTCACTAAATGTAGATTTACACCACAAATATCGAGATTTGATTCATAAATAAGGTAATAATTGTTAATCATTTTTCTAGTGGTCCTAACCAATCCAGATTTTTTATACAAGTCTGTAAAGGTGCCCACTGAGCACTTCCATTCCATAGGCCAACTTCAATACTCTAAAATTAAGAAGTTGTTGTTACATAACTCGGTGATATTGGTATTCATGGTATTAATTACATATTTCCTTAATCTCTTCTTCTTCTTCTTTTTGTCTAAGCCACTACATTTTTCTTCATATATCATTTTATAATAAATATATCACCTATTGACCTACACTTAGATGGAAAAATACAATAAATTTTGATTAAAAAATCACTGCCTATTTCTAAGTCATTTATCTATGTTTTCTTCTATTTTGTAAGGTGGCTTCATAACATAATTTTGAAGTTTAATACTCCTTTGCAATAATAAAAGATTTTTAATTTAGATTTCTTTAATAATAGATTAATGTGATTGTTCTTCGGTGGTAGTAAGAAAATGCATAATTAGGTGGCATCTTGTTTAGTTTTCTATTTAGTACTTTTAGTTTTTTCTAAGAGAAAGAGAGATATTTGATTTATTTAAAAAACTAGTTTCAGATATGGTAACAAGACCTAAAATTAAAAAGACTGAATAATATATTTTATTTTATCTATTTAAGCAAATAAATTAATAATAAATAGATTAATAACTTAAATATTGGTAGGTGAAAATCAATCTATATTCATTTTAAATTTATGTACAAATTATTTTAAATTTTGAATATTAAAGATTATTTTGAATTTTGAATATTAACCGTAGTTCAATTTACATTTACATAACAATAGTGAATAAATAGTATCATCACTCCTTATTAACTAAAATATAATAATTTTTTACATGATGAATTTTAATAATTATATTAATATAATTAATATTTTTTAATAAGAAAATAATATTAAATAATATTAATTTATTAATATTTAACATAATAATATTAAATATTATAAACTCCTTGATAAACATAAAATATTATAATTAATAAACATTTTTCTTGATTATTTAAATAATATTTTAATATTAAATATGAGTAATATTGATATTAATAACTTTTTTACATTAATAACAATTATATATTACTCATATTTGGTATTACTATAACTTATTTTGGTAAAATACTCATAAGATTAATATTAATAATAATAATATTAGTAGTGATTTTGACAACAATACAATAGCACTTTATATTAATACTAATGTTACTAATAACATTATTAGTAACATTTAATATGTTGAACTATAAAACACATAATATAATATGTCATATAATGTTAAAATTAATACCTATATTAATATGATTAAAAGTAATAATATTATTATCAATATACATATCATTAATAATAATATGTAAGTAAATAATATTTTTAAAAACATGATCAACCATGAATAGCCATGGTCATCAGTCAATATCTCTATTGTTAGAATTGTCGAATATGGTCAACGATGATCAACAATGGTTGAATGGTCAACCATTGTCAACCATGATCATACATGGTCAACCATAATGGTCAACCAAGATCAATAAAATTCACTAATGTCAACATTAACGTCAATCAAGATCAATCACATTTACTAATATCTACATCCGTAAGTGTGGCATATAATTGTTGATGGTAAAACCATGGTTGACCATCAACAACCACCGTAAAAATGGAAACCATAGTGAAATTATAGTGAAATATGAACAAAGCATAGTAAAAATATGGTTACGTATAGTCAAACCATTTTCAAACCATTGTCACCTACCATCAATCATATCCAACTATGGCTGAACTTAGTCAAATAATGGTTAAACAATGATCACTCATAATCAAAAAACAATTTAACTGCAATCAACCATGGTTAAGAATAGTCTAGCCACAATCAAAACATAGTTAGAAATAGTCAAAACATAGTCAATGATGTTTACTAGTGTTGTTCCGAATGTTCGACTATGTTTGGTTGCATTTGAGGGTCAACAATATTCAACTTAAGTCAAACATAGTTTTATTTTAATTTTATTGATATATATTAATAACCACACATAGTCAAACACATTAGTGAAAAATAGTCAAGAATATTCAAACCAAGTCAACCAATAGTCAAACATAGTCAACAATAATGGGAAATCAAGGTATATATGGTCCAACCATGATCAGTTAGTGTCAACCATGTCAAACCATGGTTAGTTGTTATCAACTGTGATCAACCTTGGTTAACCATTGTCAAACATGAGTAACCATAGTCAACTAAGGTCAACCATGGCCAATAATGGTCAACGAAGTTGAACAAAGCTTAACCATGGTCAACCAAGTTCATCTAAGATCAACATGGTTAGAATGGATAACCAAGGTCAGCATGGTCAATCATTATGAACCATGATAAACTATGGTAAGGCAAGATGAACATGGTTAGAATGGTCGAACATAGTTAATCATGGTCGAACCTTCTCGACCATGGCCAACTATAATCAACCATGGTCTAATATAATGGTCAAACATGATCATCCATGCTCGGACATGGGAAACAATGATAAATATCATCAACCATGGTCAACCATGGTTGAATTTAATCAACCATGTTAAACCAATGTCAACGAAGATAAACTAAGGTAAACCATGCTCAATGTTGTAATGGGAAAAATATTGTCACAATCTCACATTACAAAAATAACAATTTTATTTAGTTGACGAAGGTCATAGTCTATCCAATGTCTCTATGTGAAAAATTTGTTGCAACATGGAAAACATTGTCACACTATCACAAACACTATCATACTATGACATACATTGTCACACTGTTCCATTATATTGCAATTTATCCAATGTCGTAGGTTAAACATGTGAATTGGGGTTACAATTTTGTGAGAAATAAGCCTGAAAATTTCATAATCGCACTTTTTTGGCTGAACATAGTTTTTTTTCGACCGAATTATTAAAATCAATTTGAATGAACTATTATTACCATTTACATTAACAATGACCATTAATTAGATTTTTTAGTCGAATTAACAATCCGACCAAAATAATAATTTAGTTGCATTAATAATTTGCCTGGATTAATAATTCGCTTGTATTAATAATTCAGTTTAATTATTAATTCAACCACATTAATGTTTATATATATTGTGGTCCTCATTCTGCAAAAATATTTTCTGGGGTCCTCATTCGCTTGGATTTTCGAGATTTAGGGACTTAAATTCATACTACCAGATCTCCAAAGTAGTCCAAAAAAGTATGCAAGGATTTTAAATTTATTATAACTCACAACTTATGCACTACAGGTAATACTTCAAACTCATCATCGTCACAGAATATACATGCCTATTGCATGTTATAAAGGTTGGAATCATTTATTTAATCCTTGAAATTTGAAGGTCCTAAATGCATGCGTGTTGTTTTGGGTCAAAATCCCATAAATGAAGAGGGTTTCATTAAAGAAATCTGGGTTTTCTTCTTGGCCCAAAAATAAACCTTTGGTTGGTTCTTGGATATTTAATATATAATCTAATTCTTGTAATTGGACTTTAAATTTTCAGATGCATGCTTGTATACTTTTCCTTCTATATTTATTATATTTAGTTAGGAACACATTGTGGAAAATTGATTGCATGGTGAAGTATGTAACACACTTTTTAGCATATCAGCTTCCAAAGAAAGAGAAAAAAAAATACTTATACAAGATTTAATTGTTTTCCTTTTAATTGTACAACCTTTAATTGTTTTAATTTTCATTAATTTTTTGCTATGTGACAACTTATGTCTTGTTACAACATATTTCATTATTAAAGATGACAACTTCTCCATCATATATGATAACCTTTTTCCATTCAATCTGATTGAAATGATTGACTATCCTTCATCTTCCCCAATTGGTCACCATGTGATCAGTTAAATGGTTGTAACACGAGGTTGGAGTCCCTAAAAATATTTTTTTTATCTGAACTGTCTGACTATTTGTCACTTAAATTGCACTAAACATGGTTACTCATTTTTTTTAAGTGACCAAAAAGTCTAACTATGCCTATTAGGATGCTAATCAACTAATATTTTCTTCATTAGAAAATATGTTAATGATTAAATGATTTATTTTCTCTTATTTTTATTTGATTCTAAAGAAAAAAGTTTATTTAGAAAGAAGTCATTATCTGTAGTTTTATGCTAAAATAAAAATAAAATCCTTCTCCTATGCTTGTTCTAGAAAAACATTCGATCTGTTACAGTAGTTAACAGAGTAACATAAAAATTTCCACAAACTATCATCATAATATTACTTTCAATATTATAATATTACTGTTAATATCTACCGACTACATCATTCAAAGGATATTTTTGGTTCATATCCCTAAAAATTGCAGATGCTCCTCTAAATATTGTTCTTCTACAATCTCCATCACCCACCTGATAATGCCATTCATCTAAACTATCCTTAATTTGATCAATTTTTCTACTGCAAACTTGATATAAAGTTAAAAAATTATACCTTTCCAAGACAACTACTAAGGTAAAAAAGAAACAACTTTTATTTTTTCTCAGGCACTTGCCATTGCAATTATAATTGTTGTTTCAGGGGGTCTCCTATCAACACCAAAACCCAGAAAGGTGCCTTAGTTAAAGCATATAGACACTGCAGAATAAAATAATATAGTTTTATTACAAATAAGGAAACCCCCACCATATCAAGAGAAGTCATAAATGTCCCTCTATAAACCTTCTCCATAGCCAAACCATCATCTAGTTGTAGTTTTGGTACTACCTTTGTTGTAGATATCATGAATTTCATTAAGGTGTAGCACCCAATATGTTTGTCTAACAAAAGATTTATTTTTTCAATTAGCTTGAAACAAGATTTTTTGTTTGAGTTATCTTGAAAATGTTATTATTCCAAATGGTTCAACTTATGAGGTGTTAGTCATCCATAATTTTCACTATCTAAAGATGACTAAGTATCGGTTCTAGATTTCTAGAAACAAAGTTCATGAACATTGTGAGTTCTAGAAATCTCAAGGCCTTCATTATCCTTAGGATAAATTTTCACTATTTCATCATTCCGTCATGCCATGCTCAGCTCACCCATCCCAGAATACCCATCATGGGCTCATGTCACTCATTATCACTATGTTTCGCCATATTTGGCCTCAGCCCTCTATTTTTGTTTTGCCTAAACTCCTCCATTGTCTATCTAGGGTTTTTAAGGGCATTTCTCTTGCTTTCATGACCTCCTTGATTAAATCATCTGCAAGGCTTATATTATGATTCTCTTACACCTCCTCCTATCCTTAATATACCTTCATAAACACTTCCCATCACTCCTATCCCTCAAAATCATCATTTTCCTACAAAACCTAGTCTATTGCCACAATTTGACACTTTTTGAGACTAGGCCTGTGTTTTGACCTTTTGGACCCCTTCCCCTCACTCAATTCTTGAAATTTAACTTTCCCCTACTCCATAAAATATATCCACATCCCCAAAAATTTCCCCAAGAATTTATACAGCCCTTAACCCCTTCATTCCCCGTGCTCTGCAAGGCGGTCCTAAAAACCCATACCCCAAACACTAATTTCCTCTTCCAACTAAGCTAGGGTTTGATATAAAAATGAGGAATAAGAGCAAAGGATTAAATTTATATATCATGTAAGGAATAATAATTCTACACCAGCTCATAAAAATCATGCCTCCATCGTTTTCCAAGAATTCATTCCAAGAGACAAGCCATGTGTCACACCTAGGGCTAGTTTTTCTTCAAATTGTGTTTTTGACAAACCAGAGATGAATTTGGAGAAAGTAAGAGAGGATTTTGTCCATAATAGGCCCAATAAGAAAAAACTCCTTAATGTTTTACACAGGTATCATGGTTTGAGATCAATGTCAAAAATACAGGTGTCACAGGAGAAATTCTGCACTTCTAGAGTGACCTTGGGAAAATCAAATTTTCTCAAAGCTGGAGTGTCCAAATGACTTTCTTAATAATTCAAATGCCAACTATACTTCAATATATTTCCAATGAGCTATCATGAGCTCAATTTCGAGTTGTGGAAGGCCTCCAAAAGTTGTTTGCACCAGCACTCTGCATTTCTACAACAACACTCAGCACATTTTGACCAGTCATTGGAAAATAAAGTTTTGGCAAGGCAAATCAACTTCAATCAAGAAAAAAATTTTATATTTGGAAATTTGATAAGTCAATATTTCCAACGAGCTATCAAATATCTCATTCTGACACAGGGAAGGCCTCAAAATTCCCTATGACAAATGGCGCTGCGCACAGGAGAAGTTTTTATGTATTTGAAACTTTAAGGCCTTAGGAGCGCAACACCCTAGGCGATACGCTCTTTTTTTGGGCATCCTCAGCTGCTAAAGTTCACGTTTTTGGGTTTTTCTTGTCACTAGAAGTCTACCCACAAAATTTCAAGTCAATTCGAGCATTTTTACGCCCTAAAAAGGTCAAAAAACACCCAAAATTTGACCTTTCTTCCTCCTTTTCTGAACAAGTGCTGCGCCCCTGGAAGCCTTGAATTTTTTATTTTTTTGAGAAACTTGTAGAGGTAATATTGAGAGAAAAAAAAATATATTTGCAAACTAGACTCTTCGGGATTTCCAAAGAGCCATCATGGAGCCAAATCTGAAATCGAGAAGTGGTCCAAAAGGTGGTTGCAAAACAACCTATTTTCTGCAAAAGTGGCATTGCTCTCCTGGACTGTCTTTTGCCAAAATGTCAACAAAACACACAAATTTATGGCCAGATGATTTTTTAATATTTCATTGGGAAAATCACTCCTGATTTGATTTGGGAGTTATGTATTGGTGTTTTTCATTTATTATCTTATCTGTTATGTGTCTTGGGCCTTGCATGGTCATTAAGCACATTTATGACATTTGTGGCTAAATTAGGGTTTCTAGAAACCTCTTAGGGTTTCCACCTCCTCATTTTCCCCATAAATAGAGAATGAGGATCTTATGCATTAGTTGTATTTTGACTACTTATGTTGAAGCAATACACAGTCTCTTGGAGTTTTTTATAACAATTTGATGTCTTGGAGCACATGCATGCCCTAGTTTGCTTGTTGATGGAGAGAGACTACATGCAGGATCCATAAGCCTGGTTGATGGTGAAGTTTTCTTATGTTCATGTTTTCTATTTTTCCATTATTTTTTCCGTCTTGCTATTTTGTTGTAGGAAAAAAAAATTAGATTAAGAAATGTTTTATAATGGCACCTTAATTGTGTTTGTCCTTCACTGCCTCAATGTTTTCTTCTGTTGAGATATGTTAGGGAATCCATCTCTTGCTCCCTAAGAATTTCTTAGCTTGTCCATTTCTTGAATGGTTTAGATCATTTTGTATCAAGTATGATTTATGGCTAGCCCTGCATATTGTTGCCACTAAAATTCTCTGTTCTTGGAATCATCTGTTTAAAAGCACCTTTTCCTAGGTTTATCAAAGAAATTTGTTTCAATCCCGCTCTTTGCCTTTACTTAGCTGAATTTGTTTCAAGGAACCTTCATAGCTGTAGCTTTAGATGTTCAGTGTTTTCTCTCCTTCTATGGTTATAGCTGCTTGTGCATCTTAAATGTTTTTTTTTTCTTAATGATGAAATCTATGAAAGTTAAATAAGTTTCTTGCCTTTCTACGTTTCATATAAATGTTTGTCTTCGTTGATTATCTAATTTCAGTCTGAAATAAAATGGATTAGGTTTTTATTATGTATTTTATTCTCTTGCTATGCTCATAAATCTTCTAACTCTCTTAGTTTGCAAGTACATAAAGGTTTCATTTTTTTCCCTTTATTAGCTTATTGTTCTCAAGCTTAATGTTCACCTCATTACCCTTGAAAACCTTAAAAGATCCACCAACCGAGTTAAAATTTCCCAACAAATTCTCTTGAAACCATTGATGAACTTATCATGACCTTGTTAGATTACATTGCCCAATGACTTAAAAATCTCCCTTGTTTTCTATCTAAATCTATCTGAGCATCATACCCAACCAAAAACAATCAAAATACCTTGAACTTAACATCTAGCCTAAAATCAGCCCAAATCAGCAAACAAGTTCACATATTTGCACCTACTAGAGATATCCTTCTCTGAATTGAGGAAGGCTAGGTCCTTGGATTCGAAAGCTTGGTTTGAGGTTACCCCTATCCATTTTTATCTCAATCAATCTAGCAAATTATTGGGAGATAACATAATGGCAATCACAGTGGGACATTCTAAGTTACTGACAAACTAAGTATTCCTTAGATCTAATAAAACTCACAAAAATCCTTAGATTGGTATTTAGTCATTGATGGTGGACAACAATAACATCCTTAAAACATTAAACATCATCCACCTGGCGAATCCACTGGTCTTCAATAGCCCTGTTGACCCCACTAGTTCTCATAAACTCCATTCGGAATGCATTAAGAAATCCAAATCATGTTGATGGTGGACAATAGAATTGAAACCTTCCACCTGGCGACTCCACAAATCTAAATATACCTAAAGACTCCACTGGTAGAGAACTCTAAGACTGGTTGAAAAGATTCAGTGACCCTTTCTGATTTACAAACATGGATCCAAGGATACAAAGGAGATATGCTTCAATGAATAGAGATCACATCCCTGGGTTCCCACACAAATTTCCTTAGATAGAGTGGGACAAAAACCTCCCTAGGTTTCAAGATGAAAAGTCTGATGACCCATTGTTACACCTCATCAAGTTTCATATCCATGTATGGGGGTTAAAAGCTGAATGGCATGAGGACTACCTTATGAATATTTTCATGCTAACATTAGAAGGGAAGGTAAGGGAATGGTATGAGAGTCTAATTCCTGGCAGCTTGTTTTCCTTAAAATATATACACAAGGAATTTTATGAGCATTATAAACAAAATTCCCCATATTTATCATTGGCTGAAAATTGTTGTGATAAATTTGAGGATATCATACAATACCTTTTATATAGTGATGAAGATTTGAAAAATTTGCATCCTGAAGACCTCTTAGCATCCATTCATGAATTTCATTCTCAAGATAGATATCATGACAGCCTAGAGGAGTTAGTTGAGGAACCCAATCAAGAAATAGAAGAAAACCCATAGGATCTCTCTGAAGGCACATATGATGATTCATCATCTCTTCTAGGTGAGGCTCAAGAAAAAATTCAGCCTCAAAATCATCCTTCACAAGAGAAAGAGAAGTATTGTGCTTCTATCCAAAAAAAGAGAAAAATTCCTCCTCTTCTGACTAAAGATGAAATCAATCAGATTATAAACATGTAGCCAGCCTCTAAGCCTTCATGTGAACAAAAAATTTATGTTCTTTATCCTACCAATCCCATCTACCATAAATTATAAAGTGAACTTGTAGATCAACTCAAAGAAGAACAAAATTATAATCCAATATGTTTGATTGGTGATGTTACTTATGTTGATAATTTTCCAAGGTTTGATCAGTCTAATGATGATGTCCTCCAAATAGGAACTAAGTTTGCAGAGCAATCAGTATTTGGTTTGTGGGAAGAAGATCAATATCATCAGCTCGAAAAAATTAATCAGCCAATACAAGTCATCTATGACACTGATGAGGAAAGCCTTGAAAGTTTATAAGTAAGTGAGGAGTCTCCGACTCTTTGCTCTACTTCACTTTAATCCTTTAGAAATAATGTTCATATGATTAGAAATCAGCAGTATTTCAATTTTGATGATGAGGTTGGGAAAGATAATGAGTTTCTTGAACGAGTTGTTAATGAAAATCCTTTTCCTAAAAGGGATGAGGAAATCATTTAGGACACAGAATCCTCCTCAGCTTCAGAATTGTAGCCACCAAGTTCCATTGAATTTCAAATTGTAGATGAAGACTTGGAAAATGATAATCACTAAGAGTTGTTGAATTGCCTTCACAAGAAGACTTACTGCGAAGGAGTGCTCCTACTCATCAACATGATGGCCTCCTCACAAAATTTAGCCCATTCATTCAGAATACATCAGATTTTCTAGAGTACAACATTGCATCTATGATGACTCTACCAGTTCAGATGATCATGAGAAAGAGGATGATTTTCTTTCCCAAATGAGTCCTAATCTCAACCAAGTGAAGGAAGAAGTAGTCCTGGATCAAGATTATCTCCCAAATCCTCTAAGCCAGGTATTGTTTCAAGATCCCTTCGCTGATTTGTTAGAGGCACTTGAAGAGGGAGTAAAAATGTCAAGGGAAATTTGATGCAGAATTTTAAGAACATTTTAAACACTACTGTTAAAACACAAGTGAGGGGGGATTGGCTTTCTAATTTTTTCAGCACCCTCAAACAGCTAAACCAAGATCCCTCATGGAATCATCTGCTTGATTGGATGTATTGGAAAAGAGAGTTCACCAGCTGAATGTATATCATGTATAGGTTAGATTAGGATAGATAGGCAAGCAAATAAGCTCAGAACTATGAGCATGTTTTTACCTTTAGTTTTAGATTGTTTTGACCAAGAAGAGAGAAAAAGTAAAAAACAAAGAAAAATGGAAAGAGGGCAGATGAAAAAAAGAGGTATAGCCTGATACCCAAAAAATAGTCTTACTAAAAGTGTGCAAGCCTAAATGCCACTACTTGTTCATAAAGAAGTCTTGTTCAGTAATCTAGCCTAATCATGGTTGAACATGTTTTCAATTTATTATTGATAAGTTAGTGAGAAAGATGCTTCTCAAAATAATTCAAACTTGAATCGTCAAAAGAAGTAGATTAGGAATGAAAGATACTGGTTCCACATGCTCAAAAAAAAACCAAAGAGGAATATAAGGATGCATAACAAATAATAGATCACAACCCTTATCTTTCTATTTTACTTTTATGTGTGCAGCATATTCTAATGCCACAACCCATGGTAAGTCAGATTTCCTAATCCTGATTTATGCGATGTTTTCAATTTCATGTTAGTAGGATAGAGAATAAAGTTTTTCAAACAACTTAATCTTGAAAAATGATTAGACTAGGTAGAGAATAAGAGAGTTCATTAGCCTAATCTGAAATCTTGGAAGAAATAAGATTACAATTAGATAGTTTGATTTTTGTTTTCAAAAATAAAAATGTCAAGGGTTTGCCAGTTCAAATGCACCCAAGGAAGAAAAAATGTTAGGCAAGTAGGTTGGGTAGGTAGAGATTATATTGATGTTAATCATGTTTTTTCATATTACTAAAGATCACAGCTTCAAGCAAGCATCAGCAAGTGAAAGAGGTAAAAATCTACCCAATGGATGAGGCTCTAGTATTCATAAACCAAGAGATCTGAAAGTTCCGGACACCTCCTGAAAAGGAGCTTCCCTCCCCAAGTGGAGCCATTTTTATTCATCCATAGTTTTCACTATATAAATATGACTAAGTATCGGTTCTAGATTTCTAGAAACAAAGTTCATGAACATTGTGAGTTCTAGAAATCTCATGGCCTTCCTTATCCTTAGGATAAATTTTCACTATTTCATCATTCTGTCATGCCAAGCTCAACTCACCCATCTCAGAAGACCCATCATGGGCTCATTTTACTCATTATCACTATTTTTCGCCACCTTTGTCCTCAGCCCTCTATTTTTTTTTTGCCTAAACTCCATTGTCTATTTAGGGTTTTTAAGGGCATTTCTCTTGGTTTCATGACCTCCATGATTAAATAATCCGCAATGCTTATATTATGATGCTCTTACACCTCTTCCTATCCTTAATAGACCTTCATAAACACTTCCCATCATTCCTATCCCTCAAAATCATCATTTTCCTATAAAACCTAGTCTATTGCCACAATTTGACACTTCTTGAGACTAGGCCTGTGTTTTGACTTTTTGGACCCCTTCCCCTCACTCAATTCTTGAAATTTCACTTTCCCCTACTCCCTAACATCTATCCCTATCCCAAAAAATTTCTCCAATAATTTAGACGACCCTTAACCCCTTCATTCCCCGCCCTCTGCAAGGTGGTCCTAAAAACCCATACACCAAACCCTAATTTCCTCTTCCAACTAAGCTAGGGTTTGATATAAAAAGGAGGCATAAGAGAAAATGATTCATTTTATAGATCATGTAAGCAAGAATAATTCTATACCATCTCATAAAAATCATGCCTCCATCATTTTCCAAGAATTCATTCCAAGAGACAAGCCATGTGTCACACCTAGGGCTAGTTTTGCTTCAAATTGTGTTTATGACCAAACAAAGATGGATTTGGAAAATGTAAGAGAGGTTTTTTTCAATAATAGGGCCAATAAGAAAAAATTCCTTCATTTTTTACATAGGTATCATGGTTTTATATCAATGTCAAAAATACAGGTGTCACGGGAGAAATTCTGCACTTCTGGAGTGAGCTTGGGACAATCAATTTTTCTAAAAGCTGGAGTGTCAAAATGACTTTTTAATACGTCAAATGAAAAATATACTGCAATATATCTCCAATGAGCTATCATGAGCTCAATTTTGAGTTGTGGAAGGCCTCCAAAAGTTGTCTGCACCAACACTCTGCATTTCTGCACCATCACTCAACACTTTTTGACCAGTCATGAGAAAATAAGCTTTTGACAAAGAAAAATAATCTTAAATCAAGAAACAAATTATATATTTGGAATATATACAAGTCAATATTTCAAAAAATATATCACATAGTTCATTCCGACATCGGGAAGGCCTCCAAATTCCCTCTGAACAATGGCCCTGCGCACAGGACAATTTTTTATGTTTTTGAAATTTTGAGGCCCTAGGAGCGCAGCACCCTAGGCGCTACGCTCTTTTTTGGAGCATCCTAAGCTAATAAAGTTTAAATTTTTGGGTTTTTAATGTGACCAGTAGTCTACCCACAAAATTTCAGGTCAATTGGAGCATTTTTCCCCCTCAAAAGGTCAAAAAACACCCAAATTTTGACTTTTCTGCCTCCTTTTCTAAACAGGTGTTGCGTGCCAGGCAGCCTTGGATTTTTATATTTTTTGGGAAAATTTTAGAGGCAGGATTGAAAAAAAAAAGGTATATTTGAAAATTATACTCTTCATGCTTTCCAATGAGCCATCACGGAGCCAAATCTGACATCGAGAAGTGGTCCAAAAAGTGGCTGCAAAACAACCTATTTTCTGCAAAACTAGCACTGTGCTTCTGGACTGTCTTTTGCCAAAAAGTCAACAAAACACACAAATTTATGGCAAGATGATTTTTTAATATCTTCTTCGGAAAGTCACTCCTAATTTTATTTTGGAGTTATGTTTTGGTGTTTCTCATTTATTATCTTATCTCTTATGTGTCTTGGGCCTTGCATGGTCATTAAGCACATTTATGACATTTATGACTAAATTAGGGATTCTGGAAACCTCTTAGGGTTTCCACCTCCTCATTTTCCCCATAAATAGAGAACGAGGCTCTTATGTATTAGTTGGATTTTGATGAGTTATGCTGAAGCAATACATAGTCTCTTAGAGTTTTTGATAACATTTTGATGTCTTAGAGGTCATTCATGCCCTGGTTTGCTTGTTGATGGAGAGAGACTATTTACAACATCCATAAGCCTGGTTGAAGGTGAAGTTTTATTTTGTTCATGTTTTCTAGTTTTCCATTATTCTTTCCATCTTGCCATTTTGTAGTAGGACAAAAAATTTAGATTAAGAAATGTTTTCTAATGGCACCTTAATTCTGTTTGTCCTTCACTGCCTCAATGTTTTCTTCTGTTGAGATATGTTAGGGAATCCATCTCTTGCTCCTTAAGAAGTTCTTAGCTTGTCCATTTCTTGAATGGTTTAGATCATTTTGTATCAAGTATGATTTATGGCTAGCCCTGCATATTGTTGCCACTAAAATGATCTATTCTTGGAATCATCTCTTTAAAAGCACCTTTACCTAGGTTTATCAAAGAAGTCTGTTTCAATCCTACTCTTTGCATTTGATTAGCTGAATTTATTTCAAGGAACCTTCATAGCTGTAACTTTAGATGTTAAGGGTTTTCTCTCCTTCTATGGTTATAGCTACTTGTGCATCTTAAATGTTTTTATGCTCCTAATGATGAAATCTATGAAAGTTAAATAATTTTCTTTCCTTTATATGTTTCATCTAAATTTTTGTCTTGGTTGATTATCTACTTTCAGTTTGAAATCAAATGGATTAGTTTTTTCTTATGCCTTTGATTCTCTTTCTATGCTCATAAATCTTCTAACTCTCTCAGTTTACAAGTACATAAAGGTGTTAGGTCCCTATATGACTAGTATAGTCCCTTATTTTTGTTAGTGTAACCCCCTTATTGTTATTATTGTACCCTTGTAACCCCCATTTTGTTATTATTGTGCCCTTAAATTATTATTGTTAGGTCGGCTAGGATTACATTATGGCCTGCTCGGATTACATTATGGCCCCATGGACTCCTATATATAGAAAGGAGGTTTTGTAAATTGTCTCATCCAAGAATTGTTCATTTATGTAATGTATTGGAGGTTTCCCCCTCGAAGTGGCTCATTTCTAAGGCATTGATATCTCTTTTCTTCTATTTTTGGAGCTGGTTACACAACATTTTGTATCAGAGCTTTGGATTCTAGGGTTTCGCTGCTCCAAATAGGTCATCGTGGAATTGTCGCTATAATTTTTTTTCTACGAGGTTTCAGAAGCTGAAATTTTCAGGGTGCGAAGCTGAAATCCTAAGGAAGATTGTATAAAAAGTTCAGAGCTTGGTTCGCAATGTTTTCGGAGATATGATCTGTGGAAGTTAGGTCTTTTTTCAGGCTCCTAAATAGGTCATTGTGGCATTTGCGCTATAACTTTTTTCTACGAAGGATCAGAATCTGAAATTCTTATGGTGCAAAGTTAAAATCCTGAGGAAATTTGTAAAATTATTTCAGAGCTTGGTTCGCAATATTTTTGGAGATATTATCTGTGGAAGGTAGTGCTTTTTCAGGCTCCTGAATTTCATCTCAAAGAGGTGATCATGGGAAAAGTTAAATAACTCTCTCTCTGGGCATCGGATTGGAGTTCTGTAAAAAGTGGTCAAAATTACACGGATTGTAGTTTCTTGGCTATCAATTTCAGAGACGAAGGATGAAACAGTGACACGTGGCAAGTCATACAATTTCGCTCTACTAAACCAGTCCATAATTAGGTCATTGTGGGAGATTGGACACAAATTTTCCTTGGAGAATCCAAATCAGGTCAGATCGGTGGCATTAGAAATATAATTTAGAGGGCCACGTTGGTACCAAAAATAAAATATTTAAGTGCTGCAATCACAAAGATAATTTAATTTCAATATCAATCTCCTTAAAAGCAAGAAAAAGGTGTGTATTTTTTTCCGAATTGCATAAGTCTTGTTTGAAGAATCAATTTGAATTGATTCCAAGGGCATATTGTAAAATAGATATCAGTATTGGGTTCTAAAATATGCCCCATAAAAATAATTCAACACCCATTAAGCCTTCAAAAGGCTCTACTATGACTCATGAAGATGAAGAATTGGAACATGATCTATCAAAATTACAAGAGCAAGTGCAACAAATTTCACTCTCTCAAAGAGCAACAAAAAATGAAATGGAAGTTTTGAAGAAAGGCGTGGAAGCTAAGATGGATGGCGTGGAAGCTAAGATGGATGGCATGGAAGCTGGCATGGAAGCTAAGATGGATGACATGAAATACAACATGGAAAACATGAAGAATGATCTAAAAATAGACATCGAAGGTTTGACAAATTTGATACAAGAAATTTTTCCTAATGGTGAAAAGATAGTAGAAGAACCTCATGATGAGAACAAAATCAATGTTAATTGTGATTTCATAAACTCTAATGTTGGCGGGAAGAACCACCATATTCTAAAAATGGATATGAGGAAGTTTGATGGAAAGGATCCTGTAACATGGATACTACAGATGGAGCAATATTTTGATCTCCATAACGTACAAAACACACAAAAGGTACGCATTGCAACTTTACATTTAGAACAAAATACATTTGTATGGTATCAATGGCTTTTCTCCCGTAAAAAAATTATCACTTGGTCAATTTTTACGGAGGAAATGATAGCACATTATGAGGATACAAAGAGCAACACCTTCTTTAGCCAATTAATAAATCTCAAACAAAAGGGTTTAGTGGGGCAGCACATTGAGGAATTCAAAAAATTGAATATAAGGGTAACTGATATTCCAGAGGAACATAGGATCGATCTCTTCTTAGGAACTTTAAAGGATAATATCCAACATGAAGTTCACATTTTGGAGCCAGATTCATTGGAGAAGGCATTCACGTTGGCAAGAAAAGTTGAACGTAAAATAATGGTGACAAGGAAGCCTACCACTCAATTCTATAAAGAAGGAAGTGTTGCTACGCCTAGATTTCCACAACCTACAAGGTTGACACCACAAAAATTGGAAGAAAAAAGAGCAAAAGGGCTTTGCTACAGTTGTGATAGAAAATACACTAAAGGTCATAAGTGTGCTGAGAACAAATTATTTTACATAGATTGTGAAGAGGAAGAAGAAAATGAACAAGAAGAGGATATACACCAGGAACCAACCCTAGAAGAGGAAGAAATGAATCCGACCATATCGTGTAATGCATTGGAAGGAATTACCACTGCTCAAACTCTCAATATAGAAGGACAAATCAAGAAGAAAAAGGTAATAGTGTTGATTGATTCAGGTAGCACCCATAATTTTATTCATTGTAAGGTTTCCAAGGAATTAAATTGTTTCCTATACCCAACACCAGAATGTCAAGTGATGGTTGCAAATGGAGGAACTATACATTGCTCTGGAAAATGCCATAATATCAAGCTAACCATGGGGGAATATTTATTGACTAGTCCAATTCTTTCCATTCCTATGGGAGGTGTTGATGTTGTACTAGGAGTACAATGGTTACAATATTTGGGGACGGTAGCTTTTAATTTTCAAGAAATTTTCCTGAAATTTTTTTCAGAAGGAAAGCAAGTCGAATTACGAGGTATTGAAAGGAAGCCGGGAAGGATAATAAGCTCTAATTTCATGACAAAGCTTCTAAAGAAATAACAACAAGGCGTAATTGCACAATTATGCTCACTATAAGTTCCGACATCAAAATTATCTATTTCTGCAGATCTCCAACAAGTCTTGGAAAATCATTCCAAGGTGTTTGAAACTCCCAAAGTAATCCCACCTATTCGCGATCATGATCATGCTATTCATTTGATTCCATGAAGTGTTCCTCCAAACATCAGGCCTTATATATATCCTTACTTCCAAAAGAGAAAAATTGAACGTATGATTGCAGAAATGTTAGAGGCGGGTATAGTTCAACCTAGTCAAAGTTCTTTCTCTGCTCCTGTAGTATTGGTACACAAGAAGGATGGATCATGGCGAATGTGTTCGGATTATAGGGAGCTCAATAAGATCACCATTAAAGATAAATTTCCCATTCCTGTGATTGATGAATTATTGGATGAATTACATGGAGCAATTTATTTTACCAATTTGGATCTTCGTTCAGGATATCATCAAATTAGAATGAAGACTGAAGATATTCCAAAAACAGCATTTCGAACTCATGAGGTCATTATGAATTTTTGGTCATGCCTTTTGGCCTTACCAATGCACCTTCTACATTTCAAGGGTTGATGAATTCCATTTTCAAACCCTTCCTTAGAAAATTTGTGCTAGTATTTTTTGATGATATACTAATCTACAACAGGTCTTGGAAGGATCATGTTGAACTTGTTGACAGGGTGCTCAAACTATTGCAGGAGAAACAATTATATGCAAAAACATCCAAATGTTTCTTTGGAGTACAAGAGGTGGAATATCTGGGTCATATTATATCTCACGAGGTGTTAAAGTAGACCCTAACAAAATTAAAGCCATTAAGGAATGGAAATTCCCCAAGACAATAAAGCAGTTGTGAGGATTTCTTGGGTTAACAGGATATTATCGCAAGTTTGTTAAGAATTATGGGAGAATAGCAGCACCTCTAACAACATTATTGAAGAAAGATGCATTTTCATGGACTCCTGAAGCAACTAAGGCCTTTGAACATATTAAAGAGTCAATGTGCCTAGCACCGGTCTTAGCTACGCCAGACTTCACAAAAACCTTTATTGTGGAATGTGATGCCTCAGGAAATGGAATTGGTGTTGTTTTAATGCAGGAAGGAAGACCCATTTCTTTTGAAAGTCGTCCAATCAAAGGAAAGTATTTACGTAAACCTATTTATGATAAGTAAATGTTAGCAATACTGCATGCACTAAGGAAATGGAGAACTTACCTAATGGGAAGACACTTCAAGGTAAAAACTGATCATGATAGTCTTAAACACTTTTTGGAACAAAGACTATCTTCAGAAGAGCAACAAAAATAGGTCACAAAGATGTTGGGTTATGACTTTGAAATAATCTACAAAAAAGGAAAGCTTAATGTTGTTGCAGATGCACTCTCAAGAAAGAATGAAGAGGTGGAAGCATTGCTTTGTGCCATTTCTATTATCCAGCCAAATTGGATAATTGAAGCAAGAGATGAATGGAAGAAGGACAAAGATGTATGGACACTCATTCAAAATTTGCAACAAGATCCTAGTACATATGATACATTTAGTTGGAAAAATGATTCCTTATGGTACAAAGATCACTTATATCTTTGTAAGAATTCCCAACTAAAACAAAAGATTCTTTTGGAATTGCACACTTCTCCTTTAGGAGGACACTAGGGATTTTTAAAAACTTACCACAGGGTGAAGAAAGAATTTTTTTGGGATGGCCTTAAATCTGATATTCAAAAGTTTGTGGCGGAATGTTTGGTTTGCCAACAAAATAAAGTGGAGACAATTAAGACCCCGGGACTTCTACAACCTTTATCCATTCCAAGTCAACGTTGGGAGGAGATTTCAATGGATTTTATCACAGGTTTACCTAAGTCCGAAGGAAAGAGTGTCATCATGGTGGTAGTTGATAGAGTTACCAAGTATGCACACTTTTGTGCATTATCTCATCCATTTAAAGCAAGTACAGTTGCTACTACATTTATAGACAAAATTCAAAAGCTACATGGAAGCCCAAGGGTTATTGTGAGTGACAGAGATCCCATTTTTACTGGAAATTTTTGGACGGGGTTATTTTCTTGTTTGGGTACTCAATTAGCTCATAGCTCATCTTATCATCCTCAATCTGATGGTCAAAATGAGATAGTAAATAAATGTTTGGAGGGATATCTTCGTTGTTTTGTATCTGATAAACAAACACAATGGGTCAAGTGGTTACCTCTCGCTGAATGGTGGTATAACACTTCCTTCCATACTGCAGCAAAAATGACCCCATTTATGGCACTTTATGGATATCATCCATCATCGATCACATCATCTTTAAGGGAAAATTCGAAGGTTCAAGCAGTGGAAGATCACATCGAGCATCAGCAAGAAGTTCTCCAACTCTTAAAGGATAACCTGAATTTGGCACAAAATCGAATGAAACAACAGGCAGATCAACATCGCAGCGAGAGAAGTTTTGATGTGGGAGATTGGGTATTTTTACGGCTACAACCATATAAACAAATGTCCCTCAAGCAAGCTAAGAAGGATAATAAATTATCGCCAAAGTACTATGGTCGTTACAAGGTGTTGCAAAAGATTGGTACTATGGCATACAAATTGGAGCTTCCTGCTTCTTCGCGAGTACATCCAGTTTTCCATGTTTCGTGCTTAAAGAAGGTTATAGGTGAAAATATTCCAATTCAAACAATATTGCCAGAACTTGATGAGGAAGGAAAAATCATATTGGAACTGGAAGCGGTCACGGAAACAAGAACTCGACAACTACGGAATCGATCAATTTCAGAGTATCTCATCAAGTGGAAGAACTTACCCACTGAAGATTCTACATGGGAGGATGAGAATTTTATACAAAAGCACCTAGAGCTACTCAAGCGTTGAGGACAACACTTTTTTGAAGGAGAGGAGCATGTTAGGTCCCTATATGACTAGTATAGTCCCTTATTTTTGTTAGTGCAACCCCCTTATTGTTATTATTGTACCCTTGTAACCCCCATTTTGTTATTATTGTGCCCTTAAATTATTATTGTTAGGTCGGCTAGGATTACATTGTGGCCCAATAGGATTACATTATGGCCCCATGTAATCCTATATATAGAAAGGAGGTTTTGTAAATTGTATCATCCAAGAATTGTTCATTTATGTAATGTATTGGAGGTTGCCCCCTTGAAGTGGCTCATTTCTAAGGCGTTGATATCTCTTTTCTTCTATTTTTGAAGCTGGTTACACAAAAAAAGGATTCAGTTTTTGCCCTTTATTAGCTTATTGTTCTCAAGCTTAATGTTCACCTCATGACCCTTCACAACGTTAAAAGATCCACCAACTGAGTTAAAATTTCCCAGTAAATTCTCTTGAAACCATTGATGAAATTATCATGA
Source organism: Pinus albicaulis (assembly GCA_034641835.2). Lineage (NCBI taxonomy): Eukaryota > Viridiplantae > Streptophyta > Pinopsida > Pinales > Pinaceae > Pinus > Pinus albicaulis. The sequence continues at coordinate 1,325,056,033 of CM076581.1, forward strand.
CCTTGTTAGAATCCATTTTCTAATGAACTAACAATCTCCCTTGTTTTCTAACTAAATGTATCTGAGCATAATACCCAACCAAAGGCAATCAAAATACCCTGCACTTAACATCTACACTAAAATCAACACAAATCAACAAACAAGTTCACATCTTTGCACCTACTAGAGATATCCCTCTCCGAATCCAGGAATGCTAGGTCCTTGGATTCCAAAGCTTGGTTTGATGTTACCCCTGTCCATTTGTATCTTAATCAATCTAGCAAATTATGGGGAGCTAACATGAGGATTCCAAATTTTCTTCAGGAGGTGTCCAATTTTTATTTTTTTATGAGAGAGCTCATACTTTGAAACCATACACTAGTTAGTATTCTAGCCCTATGTTTTAACTTTAAATATGAAAATTCCATGTTGTGATCTTCTCCATTATTCATGATTTTCTATTTATTCATTTATACAAATATGAAAAATCTTATATATCTTAATTTCTATACCTTTTCAACATATAACATTTATTGACAAAGTATATATTTATCATAGATAGAAATTTTATTTTGAATATATTACTATTATGTATAAATTAGTATAGATTCACTATAATTAATTATTTACCTCATAGAATTTGTATTTTTAAGACATTACTATTAACATATATGGTTGTAGGAAGAATCGAAGGCGAGAAATCCTTTTCTTTCTAACTTTCAACGGGGGTAGTATATACTGACAAAGCTACTAGAGTTTCATGGTGTTTCAAAGGGAAATTCAGATCTGTCACGCTCGAGAGGGATAATTTAGGACCATTTGCAAATTTTATTGTAAAATTTGGATGAAACATTTAAGTTTTCATTAATAATCTCACTGAAGTGTGGCCCTGTCAAAAGGTTTTCAATTTCTAATCGAAATAACCAGTCAGCATATCAATCTAATTAGAGACTCGCAACTCATTCTTTTGAAGCTCCTAGGCTGAGAAAAAGAATCTTCCATCCAAATCACTAGAATAATTCAAAGATGCAAAGAACAACTATATCCCTTCCACAACTGGCAGGTTGTTTGTATTCAAAGGCAATATAACACCAAAGTAGATTGCACAAAAAATGAGGCAGTTAGAATGAGATCGGATCTTGTCAAAAAGAATAAAAAAATCAAAAGGGAGAAAAGAATCCATAGTGGGGAATATAAGAGGAGGACCGGTCAATGAAAAAACAAATTCAGGTAAATTCAAATTTACGGTCAATTAACCCACAATGTTGGAAGGGAAATTACAAATATTTCACAACGATCGATATGGATCACATAAGTAGGAAGGAAAATTCAACAAATGAACTTATGTTAGGTTTGTATCCACACATACTCTGCCTCAAACAAGGAAATTATGAATATGTGCCCTGTTTGAATCAATAATTGGAATTAACATAATGGGAGATGTTGTGCTTGAATGGATGATAGATATCATTGGTATTCCTTGAGATGGAAGGTATTCCCATTTTCTTGGCCTTGCATTCCCAAAGATAGTAGTTGCCTCACTATAGCTCATACATACTAGTAACATCTCAAAAATGACTCAATAGTCTTCCCTCATGAAAACACATCAAATTATGACCTCATACTCATGATGCTCTAAATACACCATCAACATCTCAAATACATTTATGAAATTACAATAATAGGTAGAAATACATTTCAGTATGACACTATGTCATTTAGCATTAGAAACCTTGCAAACACAATGGCAATGCAAACACAAGTACACAAGTCTTGAACATCTGATCTATGTGTAGCAATCAAATCGATTCATCACACCATTTTTTTTTCAATACACTCTACAGGTGTCCAAAAATATTGTTATCAATCTCTGAAGTCTCCAAATTGATCTAATATAGGTGTACAATTCATCTACAGGATATAAAATTTTAGTCTATTCACACTAATCACACAATATCTCTATAGGCTACACAACTTAGAAAAAATATGATAAAAATTACAATTAGAATTCAGTACCAAGGTTACATGACATCCAACCTACACATAGACTTAGTTTAGGAGCATTTTTTATTTAGACTTCAATTCTGGTTCTCGAATTCTTCTCCTCGATATCATCCACATCTAGTCAGAGTCATGCTATGATACCATTGTAATGTACCTAGGTAATTTAGAGTGTTCAATTAAAACTTATCAAGCAAATATTTCCAAATATGTTGATTTATTTCTACAAACAAATTGAATGCAACTCTATAATTATGCTTCAAGTAGATGACACATGAATATTTTCTAATTTCTTGTGGATAGACTCGAAAAGAAAATTATGAGGCAAAAAATAAACTTTATTTGGAGCATATAACAAAATTATAGTGCCACTTATAGACTCAACTCCTCGAACATACACCATCTACCAAAATCATCTTGAGAAAGTCTTGAAAACCATTTAGCCACTTATAAATACTGCTATAGGTACAAAATCAATTCATCCATTTTCCAAATCAACTGCTACTAGAATATGAGAATAGGGTTTTATGATCTAGAACAATTGTTCTACAATTTGAAAACAAAGGATCAAATCCAAAACAAAAACACTGGTTCTATAATTTGAAAACAATGGATCAAATCCAAAAGGAAAACATAGATGCAGGAATGTCAAGGAAAAGAAAATACATGCATTCAACCAAATACTAATTTGAATGTAATCATGATTTGACAGCGATGCTTCTTTGGCTCATGTTAGCCCCCCATAAATTTTTGATAAGAAAACAGGGGGGTAAAATTTTTCTGAGACCTCAATGAATGAATCTCCCCTGGAGACACATCATCCTTGAAGTCTTTTGTGCCTTTTCCTTGTGATGTAATCCCCTCTACTAATTTCCATAAAAGAAGCCTCTCTGATTGTGACAAACTGTGTTCCTAAAAGCCTTCATTTTTACCCCTTTTTCCCCCCTTTGTCAAGGTTCCCTTGTTGCCCTCATCTTCCCCTGTCAATGCTTTAAAATTTCCCAGAATCCCCTTCAAATTTTTCCCATGCCCCTTGTTTGGCCTATTTCATCCTTTATCTCCGTATCGTTACCCTTTAGAGGCTTTAAAATTCATTAAAATGGCTTAAAAACCCATTTTCCGCATTATAATAGGCCTAGCCCCTCTTCTCCTAGCCCTCGCACCTTTTCCTCCAAGTGATCCGGCGCCGGAACCACCCACTAGCACCGAAAAGCCCCTATCTCCAATGTGTATCGGGTGCAACATCGACCGTCGATCTTATTGATCGGACAGTGATCGTTGACCCCGCAGCCTTTCACATTTTCCCGTTATAACCCCGACAGGGCGATCGCCATCCATCTAAACTGTGATCTGACGGTTCGGAGTCCGCTCACCCCTGTGGTCCCCACCAGCACACCCATCTGAAAATAGCCTAGTTTTCATCGCACCACCATCCAAGAGCTGGTGGTATTTTCCCATCGGCCAGCGATTCCATACAGCGATTGACGCATGGTTCCTGTACGGTTTCAAAACCGCCTGCCCATCACGCGTTAACATTTGGTACAGGACGCACAGTGATATTCATATCAGCCGTTAGATCTTTGGTGCCTCATCCAACAGTCATCGATCAACAAAGCTGTGCGGGGTTTAGACCATAGCTGCCGTACCCCTGGCCCGCCATCCATTGCCCTCTGACACATCCACCGCCGTTGATCTCCACCATGATCGACAGTCCAGATCTGTTGACCCATCGTTGACGACCCGGCCATCGCGCGGTTGCGCCACGTCACCCCCACGTGCACCCGTCGTACGACATCCCATGCATCGCATATATTTGTGAAATTTTCATGTTTTTTTAAGGTTTTTCATTCGTATTTTTCTCTGCAGACCGCCAACCTCCACCAGAGCATTTTTATCCATTTCTTTGCAATTTTTCCTCCATTTCATCATCCGCACGGCCATTCCCTCCATCCACACTGCCTCCATCATTCCTGTCCATGGATTTCTTGACAAGTTTGCTGTTTTGCAAGTTTTCAAGTGGGGAAAACCGCCTTGGCTCGTTATCTCTATCACAGTGGTAGAAATTGCAGAACAGGTCATGTACAAAGATACATTTAATGAGGAAAAGGCCCAGGGAAGTGTTGTGACATGATTGTAATCAAAGGACAGGGTCAAAATTTTATCACTCTCCTCCGGGGCCATTAAAAGCACAGAGTTCACGACCAGAAGGTAACTGTGAGGCGGAAGAGAGAAATCAACAAGGAAATTGAAGAGTTAAAGCATTAAACAGGAGATTTTAAAGGATTAATCCAGTTTTTAGAGGAAAGGTACCAGATTGAAAACCCCGAAGATCAATCAGAAGTTTAATGCACGGGAAGTCGTATCACCAGGGTCTTCTACAGCAGCAGAATGTTTTCTTCATTAGAGACAAAGTGCCCATGCAGTTTTTATTATACATCGTGTTGCTGAAGTTTCCTACCCCAACAGCATTCCTACATGATCAGAAGCATTTGTTGCACAAGTAGGGCAAACCTCACTGTTTCTTATTTTTCCTTTGTTATTTCACCAAATGTACCACATAGTACTGCAGTCAAAACACCTAAGCCATACCAGAAATAAATGCAGAGAGTTAAAACAGAGTGGGTTTCGGCCCTCTCTCCCTTTCTACGTTTAATGTTTCATTTAGTTCTCACCTACCTCCTCAGTTCATCTGCTGTTATAAAATCCATGAGAAAATATTGTAAAGGCTGTTGATCAGTTATCAGAGAATTGCAAGAAGTTGCTTTTGAGACTCAGTCTCTGTGTAAAGATTGTAAGATAGGTTGAAGGATATGTTTTCAGACTGAGTATTCAGCTATTGGCAATATTGTACTTGATTGGTATTGTTACTTAATATGACAAGCACGTTTCTTTGGATCCTGATCTGAAGCAGCGGTGATGCTTTCCTATCTCTGTGTTTACATTCATTTCATTTCATTTCTACTGGCTTGCATCAGAAGTTTGACATAGGATTTACCCTTGTTAGGTACCCTATGTTCCTTCTCTCCTTTCCATTTATGTTTCTCTTATGAATGTATTATCTGAGAAGTGATTTCAGTTGGTTTAACCAGTGTAGTGGATGTTATTGCCTTCTCTTTGATGTATGAATTAAATGAATTCAGTTCTTAGATGTTTCTTGTTATTGATTTAGTTGGAAGATTTGGGAACACTGGGGATTAGAGTTAGCCCTGTCCACTAGGATCCTTGTACGACCTGCTGATTTGTAACTTTGTGCTCTGAAATCTGTGTTATCTCCTCCCCTCCTACTTTCCACACCACATAATAATCTCGAAAGATCCTAAGTTTCAGATGACTAGCCCAATTGAAAGCCTTGCCTATTGAGTAGTACGCAGATCCTTTCCTGACTCCATTGTCGAATGGTTTTGAATATTTCCTGGAATACTTCACCTCTGCCTTATCCCTCTTTGCTCATCCTGGTCTTACATTGAACCATTATTTCCTGATAACCAACAACCAGAATAAAAAATCAAACAAACAAACCCCGTGCCCATAACTAGCCTAAAACCATCACATTTGAGCTTCATAGACATAAAACCTCTGCTCATATAGAGAGATCCCTCTCTTGACCTTGGAGGGCTAGATCTTGAGGTCTGAAAGTGGTTCTGATGTTGTCTCATCTTTTGGTCTTGCCAATCTGGCCAAAACATGGGAACCGCAACATAATGGCGACTCCACTGGGGAATTCTGAGTGCATTACACCTTAAACATTCTTAGGCATTCAAAACCTACAATCTCTGGTTAGGTTGGCAGTTAAAAATTCCTATTCTCACATCAACCTCTACACCATTTGTTTTGTTTTCCCATACTCTTGGACAAAGTTTTGAAAGGGCCAGGTGGCCTCCGGATCTCACACTCTTTCACAGGTGACATATCTGGTAAATGCCCTCCCAGTCAATCTCTGGTTAGATTTTGTTGTGTTTGAAGATATCCTTGAAAAGGGACATCTCAAGAGCACTGTGGTGGACAATGTACCCTCCAAAAACTTTCTAAACCCTCCACCTGGCGACTCCAATATCCCATAAATTTTTCAAAAACTCCACTGGTGATCAGTAGGCTTGCTGATTATCTTGGTTTGCATTAGACTCCACTGGAAGACCATCCTCCTTAACAACATCAACCACGGTAGAAGTAACAAGTAGGGTTAAGCTGCTTGGTCAGAAAACAACATTCTGGCTTCTAGAACCATTCATACAAGAGCTTACCCTGACCCTGACCCACTTGAAATAGTTGAAAATCCTGAGAGCATCCTCAAGGGAGCTCCTACACCTAAAATATCAACTATTTCCAAACACATCCATAGAGCTAATCCTGCACCAGAAGATCTTACAGCTCTATCACACTTGCACCTTGACCTAGACTTACCTAACAACTTATCTAGAACTAGGTCATTCAGTAGCTTAGACCAGCTAGACCCTGAGCTTCCTGATTCACCACAGCAAAGTGGTAGACACCTTGGGAATAGACCGACCCCCCCATATACACCTCCTAATTTACATTTCATACAAAACTTGGGGCTCAGTCACCCTATATCTGCCCATCTGTTCTCTGTTGGTCATAACATCCCTGTCATCCATATACCTGCTGCCCAAGTCCCTTCAGCTCATCAAAATATCATTATGGTAGCCTGGTGTGCACCTTTAGTTTTACCTCAGCCTCTAGTACCCTTACCCAATGATTATCAGTCTAAGATTCCACACTTCACTACAAAGGAGTCCATCATATCCCAAAAAAATGTAGATAAAATGGAGGATTATTTTCACTACATGGAAATTGATGATGATACAGTAAAAATGAGAATCTTTGCCCAAAGCTTAGGGGGTGATGTGAAAAAATGGTTTAAGGGCCTACCTCCAGGTAGCATAAACGATCTCCCAGCTCTATATCAGACCTTCATGAACAAATGGGAAAATAGGGAAAACCCTTGCCAACTCCTGGCATAATACATGACCCTCAAAAGAAATGTAGGAGAGAGTGTTCACGATTACACAAAAATGTTCAACGACATTTATAATGCTCTCCCTCCACATATGAATCCTTCACAAGGCATGGCCCTAGCAAAATACCCTGAAGGCTTTGATGCTGACATGGCCTATGAGCTTAGGGATAAGGAATACAACACACTAGAGGACATGTAGAAAGGAGCAGTGAATATAGAAGAAAATTTGATTGAGAAAAGAGCAAGACTAAAATCTGAGAGAAGGGTAACATGCAGAGATGACAATGTAGCTTCCACATCTGACAAAAATTATGACAAGCTGTCCAAAAATGTCGAAAGTTTACAACAAATGATGGAAAAAATGGTTGTCACAGTCAGTAACCAGAATAGAAACCAAAACCAGAACCAGAACTTTAGGAGAAACAATAACACTCCCAACAGACAAAGAGATTCAGATCAACAAGTTATTCCCCCATTCCAAGAGAATTTTCTCGATGAAGATGAGGGAATCATAGAAGAGTCTAAGGGAAACATGATAAACATGTTTGAAACATAAAATTAAATCCATAACTGTTATTCAGAAGAATATTAGCCTTCACCCTCTGTTTGGAATGAGGAATGGTTGGAATTTGAAGATTACAAGTTAGGATTTAAAAACGCCATGATGTAGGTCAGAGAACAGTATGAACTTAGAAGAAAAAAGATTCAGGAAACTACCAAACCCAAAGCTTCTGAGACTACCATCAAGAAGAGACTTGAGAAATCTTATAAAGCAACTGCTGAAACCAACAAATCAGTGGCTAAGAGTTCTGGAAAGAATAGAGAGAAATACAACCAAAAATTTAATGCACAAGGTAAACCAGTTAGCAGCGCTAGCACTGCAGTTAGTGCTCCTGATAAAAATATCACAAACACTATACATAACTATAATCAGCCCACTGATTCAACCACTAAGGCAATGGAAAATAAAATAGATATGAGCATTCCAAAGAGCCAGTCCACTTTCAATTTGGAAAGTGAGATTGCAAGAATTAAAATCTTTGTCCCACTTTCTGAGCTGGCCACTCAGGATGTACATAAAGGCCAGATTTTGAGAGCTTTAAACTTAGGCGAGAATGGTGACTCAGTAAATCTGAATGATGATCAACCTGCCCTCTTGTTTGGTCCTAAGATAGAGGGGAAGTTTCAAGAAGGGGTAGTTCCACCTTTCTATATCAGTCTCAACATCCATGACAAGATCCTGCATAATGCAATGCATGATTCTAGGGCATCTCACAACCTAATGCCTAAGGTAGTCATGGAGAGGTTAGGTCTAGAGATAACTAGACCCTACAAAGATTTATACTATTTTGACTCTAGCAGAGTAAAATTCCTAGGCCTGATCAAAGACTTGCGTGTGAGCTTAACTCAAATCCCTGCTAAATGCATGGTTATGGATGTTGTGGTGGCCGATGTGCCACCCAAGCATGGCATGCTACTATCAAGATCATGGGGAGCCAAGCTGCAGGGTACAATGCAGATGGATGGCTCATATGCCACAATCCCAATCTTTGGCCAACCTAGAAAATTGTATAGGGAGACACAGATGAAATTCCTAGTCAGTAGCCATGAAAAAGCAGAAAATTCACCTGTTTATTCTGTACATACAGACCTCGACTCCTTCGTTTTCTGTAATGATGAATCTTTAGAAGGGCCAGAGTCCAAAACCAGAGATACAAGCGGAGAGGCAGAGGCCATGTATTTTAACATAATGGCTGCTCTGGATTTAGAGGACAACGAAGAAGAAAACCACAATGAAACCTATAGGATATGTGGTGAAGACCTAACCCCGAGTGAACAAGAAACAGAGTGTAAACAACCATCTAGCCAGACCCCTGAAACTCATACATTTCATGAAGAACAAAGCGATCCACAACTTATTACAGACCCTATAACACAACATAATGGTGACTCCGCTGGGGAAGCTGAGTGCATTTCACCTTAGACATTCTTAGGCACTCAAATACCCAATATCTATAGTTAGATTGGAATTCTATTGCTGATGGTGGACAAAAGCCTGCTCGAAACAGTCATATTCATCCACCTAGCAACTCCACACTCCATAAATCCCAAAATACCAAATGACTCCACTGGTAGAAGACTCTTAACTTGTTCAGAAAAAGCAGTAGCCTTATTTGCATAAACATGAATCCAAACATGGACAGAGATACAAAGTATGATGCTCTGTATGATCAATTAAATGAATTAACAGAAATGTTTGGTAAAGTGCTAGAAATGTACATGGCTAACCTGAATGCAAACGATGATTATCTCGAATAGCCCATGCATCTTCCAGAAACAGGAACAAACTCAGGACCTAGAAGACGAGCAAGACATGTATGATGTTCAAGAATCTTTAGAAGACGAAGAGGTAAGTGATCAGGAACCACCTGAGTGCACACCTGTGCCTTGTATCACACTGAGTAGAGAATATCCGGAACTAGTAGCGAAAGCTAATAGGGAATGTTGCCTTGAGGAAGCAAGAGACTACACAGAAGAGGCAACATCTGATGAGGAGGAAGAGGCTCAAGAAAATATCCAGCCTCCAAATCAGCTGATACAAGAGAGAGAGGACTGCTGCTCTTCTGTTCATGATAGGAGGGAAATCCATCTTTTGATAGAAGAAGAGATTGATTAGATATTAAACCAGTAGTCCACCTCAGAGATCTCTTATGGAACACATGCTCCTTCTCAGTCATTCCCTAAGTTTGATGATACAGATCCTGAAGACTCCTCTGTGGATCAGGACGAAGAAAGACCTGCTAAGAATCCAGAAGGTTCAGTGGGTGACATTACTTACAGTTATGATTTTCCTATTTATGATCTGTTTGATGATGAGTGCTTTCAAAGGGAAGCTGAGCTTGCAAGACCATCATCCTTAGATTCATGGGAGGAAGATCAGAGCCAACAATTTCAGACAAGTAATGAAACCAGTCAACCTATTTACGATACTGATGGAGAGAGCTATGACAGTATAATAGCAGATGAAGATTCTTCGAATCTTCATTCTTCTTTACCACAGATCATCAGTGAGACTGGAAACCAGCAGTCTTTCCTTTCAGAGGAGGAGGAGGAAAGCAAAGAAGAGATTCTTGAGAAAGCTAAAAGCAATGAGAATTCTTCTGAAATAGAGGAAGCAATGGAACAAGCCCCTGATCAAGAATACATAGACCTTCTCACAGAGCTCAGCACCTCAGAGCAAAATATGCCAGAGCTCCAGGGGGACAGCGCTGCCATATATGATGAGTCCTCCAGTTCAGAAAATGAAGAAGATGAGGGACTTTATTTTTCTCAAGAGAGTCTTATTCTCCATCTAGTGGAAGAAGAAGAGATCCTGGTTAAAGCCTACCTGCCAGATAGTCATAACCAGGTATCATTTCATGATCCTTATGCACATTTCCTGCACACATTTAAAGAAGGATCAAGGGTATTTTTTAGCAACATGTTGCGGATAGAAAGAAAATTATTCAAAGCTGCTGTTATTGGACAAAAAGAGTGGGAGCTGCCCTGCCTATCCAACATGCTCAAGGGGTTGAGAAAGATAGACCAATCATGGGATCACTTGATGGACTGGTTGCATTGGAAGACAATGTTTATAAGCTAGACTTGTAAATATTCTAGTTAGAGTAGGGTAGGTAGGAAGAATCAATAAAGCCTAGTGTGTGAGCATGTAGTTAGTTGTTTTAAATTTCTGCAAAGTCCAACAAGTCAGACAGCCTAATTCTGGCTTGATTGTTTTCAAAATTTGTCTTAGAATGTAGAGAAGTAATCTGCTAGACAGTTTAATCCTAGTAGATATTATATTAGATAGAGAAACATATGAGACCAGCAGTCTAATATGGTCTCATGGAGTAATAAGGGTAGAATTAGAATAGTTTTATTTTTCTGTCTGTAAAAAATAAATGATATAAAGGGTCTGCTAGCTCAAATGCACCCTAAAAGAAGAAAAATGCTAGGATTGTAGTATGGGTAGGTAGATTGACTGGGAAAGTTTTTCTTTTGATGTAATGTCTTCATATTGTGGCAGCTAAAAATCAAAGAAGGGATGTGTATAGCAGCAGGCAACTAGCCTACTCCAAAGATCTATTCTTTGAATTCTTGACTCCTTCAAGAAGAAGCCATCCCCATGTGGAGCCACTGTTATCCCCCCTATAATTTTTTGACAAGCAAACAGGGGGCTAAAATGTTTCTGAGACCTCAATGAATGCATCTCCCCTGGAGACACATCATCCTTGAAGTCTTATGTGCCTTTTCCCTGTGATGTAATCCCCTCTGCTAACTTCCATACAAGAAGCCTCTCTGATTGTGACAAACGGTGTTCCTAAAAGCCTTAATTTTTACCCCTTTTTCCCCCCTTTGTCAAGGTTCCCTTGTTGCCCTCATCTTTCCCTATCAATCCTTTAAAATATCCCAAAATCCCCTTCAAATTCTACCCATGCCCCTTGTTTGGCTTATTTCATCCTTTATCTCCCTATCGTTACCCTTTAGAGGCTTTAAAATGCATTAAAATGGCTTAAAACCCCATTTTCCGCATTATAATAGGCCTAGCCCCTCTTCTGCTAGCCCTCGCACCTTTTCCTCCAAGTGATCTGGCACCGGAACCACCTTCCAGCACCGAAAAGTGCCTATCTCAAATGTGTATCAGGTGCAACATCGACCGTCGATCTTATTGATTGGACAGTGACCGTTGACCCCGCAGCCTTTCGCATTTTCCCGTTATAACCCCGGCAGGGCGATCATCGTCCATTTAAACTACAATCCGACGGTTCGGAGTTCGCCTGCCCCTGTGGTCCCCACCAGCGCACCCATATGAAAACAACCCGATTTTCATCGCACCACCATCTGAGAGCTGGTGGTATTTTCCTATCGGCCAGTGATTCCATACAGCGATTGAAGCGTGGTTCCTGTATGGTTTCAAAAATTTCTACCCATCACATGTTAACGTTCGGTACAGGATGCACAGCGATATTCGTATCAGCCGTTATATCTTGGGCGCCTCATCCAACGGTCATCGATCAGCGAAGTTGCGCGGGGTTTAGACCATAGCCGTCGCACCCCTGTCCCGCCATCCATTGCCCTCCGACGCATCCACCGCCGTTGATCTCCACCACGATCAATGGTCCATATCTGTTGACCCACCGTTGATGACCCGACCATCGCACAGTCGTGCCACGTCACCCCCACATTCACTCGTCGTACGTCATCCCATGCATCGCATATATTTCTGAAAATTTCGTGTTTTTTAAGGTTTTTCATTCGTATTTTTCTTCACAGACCACCAACCTCCACCAGAGCATTTTTCGCTGTTTCTCTGCGATTTTTCCTCCATTTCATCATCCGCACGGCCATTTCCTCCATTCACACTGCCTCCATCATTCCTATCCGTGGATTTCTTGAAAATTTTGCTATTTTGCAGGGTTTCAAGCAGGGAAAATCGCCATGGCTCATTATCTCTGTCACAGTGGCAGAAATTGCAGAACAGGTCATGTACAAAAATACATTTAATGAGGAAAAGGCCTAGGGAAGTGTTGTGACATGATTGTAATCAAAGGATAGGGTCAAAATTCTGTCACTCTCCTCCGGGGCCATTAAAAGCATAGATTTCCTGGCCAGAAGGTAACTGTGAGGCGGAAAAGAGAAATCAACAAGGAAATCGAAGAGTTAAAGCATTAAATAGGAGATTTTAAAGGATTAATCCAGTTTTTTAGAGGCAAGGTACCAGATTGAAAACCCCGAAGATCAATCAGAATTTTAATGCACAGGAAACCGTACCACCAGGGTCGTCTACAACAGCAGAATGTTTTCTTCATTAGAGGACAAAGTGCCCATGTAGTTTTTATTATACATCATGTTCCTGAAGTTTCCTACCCCAACAATAGTCCTACATGATCAGAAGCATTTTTTTCACAAGTAGGGCATACCTCACTATTTCTTATTTTTCCTTTGTTATTTCACCAAATGTACCACACAGTACTGTAGTCAAAACACCTAAGCCATACTAGAGATAAATGTAGAGAGTTAAAACAGAGTGGGTTTCGGCCCTCTCTCCCTTTCTGCATTTAATGTTTCATTTAGTTCTCACCTACCTCCTCAATTCATCTGCTGTTATAAAATCCATGAGAAAATATTGTAAAGGTTGTTGATCAGTTATCAAAGAATTGCAAGCAGTTGCTTTTGAGACTCAGTCTCTGTTTAAAGATTGTAAGATAGGTTGAATGATATGTTTTCAGACTGAGTATTCAGCTATTAGCAATATTGTACTTGATTGGTATTGTTACTTAATATGACAAGCACATTTCTTTGGATCCTGATCTGAAGCAGTGGTGATGTTTTCCTATCTCTATGTTTACATTCATTTTATTTAATTTCTACTGGCTTGCATTAGAAGTTTGACAGAGGATTTACCCTTGTTAGGTACCCTATGTTCCTGCTCTCCTTGCCATTTAATTTTCTCTTCTGAATGTATTATCTAAGAAGTGATTTCAGTTGGTTTAACCAGTGTAGTGGATTTTATTGCCTACTCTCTGATGTATGAATTAAATGAATTCAGTTCTTAGATGTTTCTTGTTATTGATTTAGTTGGAAGATTTGGGAACACTAGGGATTAGAGTTAGCCTTGTCCACTAGGATCCTTGTACGAATTTCTGATCTATAACTTTGTGCTCTGAAATCTGTGTTATCTCCTCCCCTCCTACTTTCCACACCACATAATCATCTCGAAAGATCCTAAGTTTCATATGACTAGCCCAATTGAAAGCCTTGCCTATTGAGTAGTGAGAAAATCCTTTCCTGACTCCATTGCCCAATGGTTTTGAATATTTCTTGGAATATTTCACCTCTGCCTTATCCCTCTTTTCTCATCCTGGTCTTACATTGAACCCTTTTTTCCTGATAACCAACAACCAAAACAAACAATCAAACAAACAAACCTCGTGCCCATAACTAGCCTAAAACCATAACATTTGAGCTTCATAGACATAAAACCTCTTCTCATATAGAGAGATCCCTCTCTAGACCCTGGAGGGCTAGATCCTGAGGTCTGAAAGTGGTTCTGATGTTGTCTCATCTTCTGGTCTTGCCAATCTGGCCAAAACATGGGAACCCCAACAGCTGAGATTACCAATGAATAAGGTATAGCCACAGGTTTTATCTACCTTTGTTCTCTGCGTGTCAAATGTGGATATACAATCATTTCATAATGAAACCTATACTGCATAATGCCTCATCTTCATGATGTTGACTGATTATTAGTCATTATTTTCCACTGGAATAACAACATCAAAGTCACTAAAAGTCCATTTTGCGGTTTCAACTTTGTTAGTCACATATATTCCAATGCCAACATTAATTGAAGACCATATTATCCTTTTAGGTTTCATCCCTCGATCCTGTAACACCACACCCATCAAAGAATTTATAAGTCAAATATAGAGAATTTAACTTGGATGTGCTTTAAGAAAAAAATAGAATCCAACATGTAACTGGCTAATAAAAGTGGTGGTAAGTAATAATAGTGATTGACACTTCAGATAAAACCTAATGGTACAATAAAACAAAGGAGTTACTTTATAGAAGTATAATCAGCTAGAGAGGCCTCCAAGATATAGCGCCCTAGTTCTACTGTCACCAATCCATCCTTCTCCATTCTTGGAGGGATAGCCATGCACTGACCATTCTGGATGTGGAAATAACTGCATTAATTCTTGTGCTTGTGGATTACTGTATGGGTCACAAATTTCAAAAGGATTATTTCGGTGCTTTTATTTTCATTCTCTTCATAACACCATCTGAAGTGACCTTGGTCTTGTAGATCGAGTCACATTTTCCAACATTCTTGTTTTTTGGGTAAGGAGCCAACTCTGAAGTATTTTTCTTTGGGAAGGAGTTCTGCTTTTTAGCCATAATATTGTTCCATTTACTATACCACAGAAAACAAGAATGATCAAAATAATGGAACTATGATGGAATACTTGGGTTGCATGTGTTATTTGATATAAATTTGTTAAACAAATATGTTGCAAAATGATTACCAATTATTTTCACTGCCTTTGTAAAAAATTTTGATCTACTACATAGTCCTTGTCATGAGTGTTACCAAGTTTTCTTTACTCATCAAAACAAAGAATGATCAAAATCATGTTAATTTAGCACTTGCCTTAACCAACATAGGCTGAAGTGTTCTCTTCAACTCTATAGCCCAACCAAAAAATTGTCAAAGTATGTCAAACTCCGTAATGCAACATAACAACTTACAAAATTGTTAATTAAACTAGATTTGTAGGAGAAACTAGTATAAGGGAGTTCAAGAGTGGGTTAATAAACTACCCAACACTTCGTGTAACTAACAAGAGACATTATGTGATTCTTGATGAAACGGTAGCTGAGGGAAGTCTTTGGATTCCATGGGATCCATTTGACGGATTTAAGAACTTTCCACTATTTATAGGTGTACAGGCAACTTTATTTAGGTTAGATTTTATTCTAGTATAGAATTATTTGAGCTATAATCTGCAGAGTATTTGTAATTCCAATTTTTTAATTAATGAGACAACTTCAATAGTATATTTGAATTACTGTTTTGATTGAGTGATTCACCACTCTTTGTGAAAGGTCCCATTCAAGGAGGTAAGGTTATGAGTGTATGTGTTGCATATAATTTCAATGTTCATGTCACATTGTGTTGTGTGGTTGCCTTCTTCAACGTGGTTTCTTTTGTTTTTTACATTGAGCGACTCATATATTCTTTTAGTCTAGAAATGATTCTGATTTCCTCGACACTATTTAGTTTCACCAATGTTGAATGAATAGTTATGGTTTGGTTTATAATGCTATTTTAAGTCATGACATTGTTCAATCTCATTAATTCCTGAATGAATGGTTAGGTTATAATTGTGATTTTATTTGAATGGATTTCCTTGTAATAAGTTCTCCAGCCAAGATTTAATGAATAATTTTGTCGGATCTTAATTCTAAGGAATAGTTATATGCTTTCATTTGTGGCATATTAGAGTACACAAAAATCACAACGGTTAACTTAGCACATCTCAGCTATTGGAGTCCTTGTCCTTGCATATATATTTTGCATCATCTTAGAGTTAATGACCTAGATTGATAAATTAAAGAGATCTCATAGTATTAAGACACAATTATATTTCTGTAGTTTTGTACCTTGTCAAAGGTCTCCATGTAAGAAGGCACTCCTCTTCACATTCATCTGATTTACCTCCCAACCAAAACTAGTAGGAGGAGACACATGTTGCATGTTAAATATTGATGGTAAGCATGATGCAAGATAAATATTGATCTTGCGAAGGGAATGTGAAGAGAAATCATGGAGGATATTGAAGCTATTAAGAAATAATGAATCTACATCATCTTCTTCAATAGACTTGACCAGATTTGAGCATTATATCTCAATTTCACTGAATTTCTCCTCAAATCCTTCCATGGATGATTTCAACTCTGTAGAATCCGCTATTGCAACATCCCTGTTGTCATCAGCTTATGAAGTGGGATTCAATGCTTCTTAGGCCACTATCCATTATTCCATGCTTTAGTAGAAGCATGCAAGCTCAAGGTTGTTAGGTAAACAATTTTTTTTTCTTTTTACATTTTGCTTCACTATATAAAACAACCATGATGTGAAGAGACATGTGTTTTACTTTGATATAAAAAATAACCATGATTTGAACAAACCTACATTTTTTTGCTATAGTGTAATGTTCCCAAAATATTAATTGTCCAAGTGAAAAAGTAACCTATCAATCCCCATATGCTATAGTCATTCATAAAGGGGAAAAAATCCGAAATACCTAATGTATCGGCTTTGGGAAGCTGTGCAAAGAAACCCATGTCGGTGTTTTTAGTGAAATACACTTAAAACATCGGGAACCTTGGTTCAGTGAAGTTCAATCAATGATAGTAACTGTAGGAGTTCCCCTAGGAAAAATACAACACCTCAAAATAGTACATAAAATGCAAATATATCATCAGCTACAAATTTTGTAGATAAAATTTTGAGAAACTTGCAACGTTTTCACAATATAAAAAGTTAAAAAACCCAAGGCATACCTGTACAATAAGAAACCAATAATATATGCACCAAATGCTCCATATTTTCTAGAAGAACCTATATTTTGAGACTCTCTATGTAATTGTTTGGTGAGTTGAGAGTTTACAGTGGATTATTTTTCCATCCCATGATTCTACTTAATATAAATGTGGTGGTTTTGTGACTTGAATATCAACCTTATTTACCATGTATCCTAATATTAAATTGTGGAAATATCCTAGGCCCAATAAGAATGATGCTTCAGGACCATTAAATTTTCCCCTTGATTCCAAAATTTGAGAACTTTTCTTGCTTAAGGGATTACTATATTTCTATTTCTCTTTAGAGAGTGCTAGTTCTTGGTTTTCATTCAAATTTTTAGTTGGGAATTGGGATGTTTAATATTCTTCATTTATAAAGAAAAAATCCTTGACAATGTCCACAAACAAACTTCTTCCTTAGTAAACCCCTGCTGAGTGAGTTTATATCACTTTCCTTTGTTTTCAAGATTATTTTTGTGTTTAAAGTTAAATGGTATGAGTTTGTGCTTTCTACTATAGTGGGCATTACTTTCATTTCTATTTGTGACAGAGTTTTTAAATAGCAGAGTCGAGAATTGTATACAACATGGGTTTTAGTAGTGAAGATTTGTGAAAATGTGTTGGCACCTAATGGAATCACGAGTTTGGCAGTAAAACACAGATCAGAACTAGACAATGTTGTAAAGATTGTTCTCCCCTAAGATTGTTATAGCTATGGACTAATCATAAGTAAAATGATTGAAACCATGGTTGCATTGAAAGTGAAATTGAATGATCCCACTATAAGTATACTTAAGTAAATAGTTGACTGTGTGTTGGTGTCCCGTGTTTTGATAGTTTGGAAAATAAAAAGACAAGGCAACATTAGAACCAATCTTTAGAGTTCCAGGATCTAGTCCTCCTCTTCTCAGAGAGGGATCTCTCAAATATTTGTTTGCAAAGGTTTATCTTGTGTGCTTTGATTATGGATTTTAGACTAGTTATTAAGTGCAGATGTTTGTTTGGTTGGATTGAGTTGATACAGCAGAGCAAGAAAGGTCTAGGAAAGATAGACAGAAAGAAGAAATATCTGGTTGGTTGGGCAATGGAGTCGAAATAAGGTCATGAAAAACTCTTGAAGGGATATGGGATATCAAAGGGAAAATCTAACTTGGCCACAGGATCCTTTTGTTTTTGGAATGAAGTGAACATTAATGATTTGGAAAGAGAAGTTTAATTCTCAACTAACGGAAACTCGAAAGACATAACTCAAAAATAAATAAATATTTGATAGATCGGGCTAACCATAAATTCTACAAACATTCTTTAAGAAAATAATGGCTTTAAGACAACTTTTAAAATGAAATCTAAGATTCGGGGAACTCCCTATTTCCTCAAAGATTTTATTTTAAAGGATTTAGAAAACATAAAAGATTCACTGATAGTTGCATTCATAGAAGAGGGAACACCTAAATAACATCTATGCTTATAGCTATAAAGACCTTCAAAACCATTGTTCATGCAATGGAAAAGGGTAAGATCAAAACCAACCTCTTTGATTAACTTAAAACAATGCTATTTCAAAGGGAGACTTCAATAACAGCTTTCAAGTGATAGAAGACAAGCAGGGAGAACCATAAATCATGTTGAAACCAACCATTCAAGCTATTATAGAAATAAACGAGCATGAAGACTAAAGAGAAAGCTTAAAGCCCCTAAAATACTTCAGCAGAAGAAAACATAAAACAATGAAGGACAAACAGATCTAAGGTGCTTCCAGGAGTCATTTATTAGTCTAAAACTTTCAACCTACTGTAATAAGAAATTATGGAACATAATGATAACAGGAGAAAACATAAAAAAGTTTAGAATACTTCACCAATAGCCAAGATCATGGATCCAATGATAGAGCCTTCTCAGGAACAACATATGACAACATCATCAAGACATCCAAGACTTTAATTTGTTTTTCAACTTCAACAGACTTGTATATTTATTTCAGAGAGTTTCAATATTACAACTTGTAATCAAATAACAACCAACAACCAACGCCTCACTCATCTTCTACTGATTTATTTATAGAAGGATGAGGAGGCGAGATCTGATAAAAGATATCAAATATAATTAATACAGAGATAAATTACTTCTTGGCTTATTGAGGGGCTCGATGAAGAAGTTTACAGGTGTTTCTCTATATTAACTGTTTTACAATAAATATCAAAGATTGATGGGAGCTTTGTTGACTTTGAGGCTCTGCATAATGTCGAGTAATTCTGCAGATATTTGTCGCATTAGTTTCCTGTGGCAGAATTAACTTCTTGGCAGTGCTAGAGGAAGATATTTCTTTAAGCAATAACTTCGGCCTCTGTTTGAAATATTTGAGGCAACAGGTGGCTCTGTAGCAACTGAGGAATCAATTCGCCCCAAAATGCAGCGGTGGAGGTCCTTTCTGCCTGATAGATCTTTTTGATTTTCTATTAATTTTGTTCTAATTTGGGGGATTAGGCTTTTGATATTCAATCTTAGCCATAATCCCACAAATTTGTCTTCTATTTTCAATCTCCTGTGGGCTGTCTTCAAAAACCGATACTCTTTAACTGTGTTCTGAATAGAACAGTGTCTTGTCGATGTGCAGGACTGCGCAGGGCTATTTTACGTGTTATCAACGATTATGAAACATTTGAAAAATTATTTAATTCAAACCTGTGAATGGTTCCTTTATTAGCTTGAAGGCACATGAAACGTCTTTCCCAGTCCCCGGCTTCCCTTCATTATTCAGTGGAAAACCATTAAAATACCTACAAAACACAAAAACAATTAAGAAATCCTGCGTTTTGGGTTTAAACTGCTTAGAAGGCGAGGAAGGAGCACCACTGTTGGATCTGGACACATGGACAGTCCAGATTTAATCGGGGAATCGCAATCAGCGGGAGGAGAAAAGGGGTGCGATTGAAAAACTCCGATGCGATTGCGCGATCGGGAGGGTCAAAGCGATTGAGCGCAGACCGTCGATCTAAAATGAGATCAACGGTGGAGGATGGATCGGGGGAGTCGCGATTGGGGGGGAAACAAAATTTATGCAATTAAATCTTGCGATGCGATTGAGCATAGGCCGTCGATCTAAAGATTAGATCGACGGTGGAGAAAAAATCGGGGGAGAGGCCAATCAATGGAACAAAGAGGTGGATGCGATTGAAACCTCCGATGCGATTGCGCGATTGGGAGGGCAAGAGAGATTAAGCGATGGCCTTTGATCTATAAGTCAGATCAATGGTGGGAAGTATAATCGGGGATCGGCAATTAGGTGAAGTAAACAAATGTTGCGATCGAAAGTTGCGATGCAGTTTTGCGCGGACCGTTGGATCGAAGGACTAGATCAACGGTCGAGATTTGTTTCAACCTACGCACCAATGGAAAACCTTTAAACGTAGGAAAATCTGACCTTTTAACAAAAAATAAAGGTTTTATAATATGGGAGAGATGTATATATGTCATAGTTAGGCGCCCGTTTGCGAGGCATTTCGGCTATATGAACTGTAATATGCCCGGGGCCTGTTAAAACAAGGGCCAATCGTAATCGGGCCATCGGGCCTGGTCTTTTTAATTTACCCATTTGTTTTCTCTGATTGCGATTGCGCAATCGGTCTTTTTGATCAACCCATTAGATTATTTCAACACGTGACTTAAAGATTTTTAAGTTAAAACTTTGGATAGGCGGGTTTTCATGGAAGATCCTGCGCTCTGACACTCTGGTCAGTAACCTCTCGCATCTACGGCAGATGTCCTCCAGAAGGGCAGCCGCATCATCATTATGCGCTGCTCTCGACCCACTCGGACCTGCAGCTCCAGATGCTACCGGTTATCCCATATATCTGGCTGGTTTTACCGGAGCTATATCTGCATACCAAAAGTACATGAATCAGTACCCTATCTACTATTCATTAACTTTAACATGCCCAAAAAAGAATATTTTCTTGTCTCTTACCATCGGGTCCCCATACTTGACCAGGCGAAAGTGGTAGGTCCGGATCCCCACAATAACTCATCCCACTATAGGGATAGTCGTCCATGTATAACGGCATCTGATCCCAATGGGCAAAGAACTCAGGTCGAAACACCCGTCTGACCGCCCCTCCTCCTCCTCTGCACAGTAGGCACCCCCACCGGCGCATCTTGGGCTCCCTTTGGCCCCCATCTGGGAGCTGTATACAAGGTCGTAAGGTCGGGATCTTCTAAAAAAAGAAGGAACATAATAAAGTCCCATACGAGGAATCATGGTTCACTTACTGCTTGCACAGCGAAAACTGTCGTTTTAATGACACCAACATCATTTGGGCCCACCCATAGTAGGTCCCACTCAACACACTCTCCACAATCATCATCTGCCCCCTAGTGATGTGATGGAACGCCTGGTTGCCCAGGATCTGCAGCACCGCTGCGGCCACTACACGGGTCTCTAATCTCTCTAAGTCCCTGATCGATATCCAAGTCCCTTTAACTTGGAGACCCAGTCGACAATGTCACTCCACAAAATCCATGATGTTCTGCCCCCGCAGTAACACTGGCTGCGTATTTCCCACCATCCCAAGTGGCGAGAGACCAGTCAGGAAATATAGGTCCTAGACTGTCAATTCGATCCTGTGCCGCTGAACTATAAAGACCTCATGATCTGGATCCCAATAACTGACAATCCGGGCTAACAAGGGCTCCCCAACTCTCATCAAAGGGTTCTCCAAAAACTTTAAAACCCCAAACCTGGCTAAGACACGACGGACACCCTGATCTGTCTGGATCTCTGTCCATAATGTGCCCAGGTCTCTCTCTCTCCAGTTGACCCGTATATCTACCATCTTTGTACAAAAACATCATCTTTGTTAGTATACAGATAGGAAACACTGTAACCAATCACAAAACCCAAATCTCAGCCCTAACACAGCACTTAAATGCCCTTCATCCTCCGAGTCACACTTTTCTGCCCAATCCTGGGCTAGGTCACAGTTTTTGGCTCAAAACCTGTGTCCCAGGTCGCAGTTTTTGGCCCAAAAAGTGCGACCCGGCCGTATAGATGAAATAGGGTCTGTTTCTAAGATTCTAGGCCCTAATCTGAACTTTCAATCCATCAAAATGAAAGAGTAAGGTTAGGCCTCTTACCTGCAACTGACGGATCTCAATTCCAACGGTCAGTTTGTCTGCTACGCTCGCCGCAAGATTTAGGGCCTTCTCTCCTCTCTACATTCACCAAAACAACATTAGCAAATGAGTGGATTTGGAGGGAAAACTGCGTTATTAAAAGAGAACCCTTGTTTCTTCTCTCGCCTGCTACGACCATACCGTAGCTCCATTTGACAAACCGTCCACATCGTTGGAAAGCTCTCACCGAGCCCTCAAATGGGTATCTGTTAGTTTTTTTTTATTTGATACTTCACGAGGACACATTTTGTCCAAGATGGGTCACTTCACCTCCACCCAAAATTGAATTTCCTCACTTACAACACTTGTACTTGGGGCACCACTTTTCCTCCATACTTGTCTTTGTTTGTGTCGATTTTTGTCATGAGATATCATCTTGTACTCATGTTTTTCGAGTCCCCCATGGGCTCTTTTCTGTGTGTCAGCACCATCGAGTCGCCCTTATTTAGAGCATCCAAGTTGAGTCATCATCACATTCACGACGTCTATCCCAAGTCCCTTTGTACCCCGCTATAGTCCTCCATCCTTCATTGCTTGATCCCTCTCTTGTGTCGCACATTATGGCCTTCAGTCCCACTATCCCCTATCCCTCATGGTATTGTGTCAGTCGCTGCCATGTCATTCCTACCCTTTATTCTCTAACAAGGGAGGTCGTCCATTCGCTACTCAGTCCCCTCCATTTCATCATCATCATGGGTATTTGTCTGTCTGTCACTCGACTATTTTCTCTCATGCCTTAGTTGAGGATCTCTCATTGCCTCACCTATGGCGGACCTCCTTCTGTCGACATCAGCTCATTCATTCCAGAAGTCTGGTCTAGAGGGCGGTGTACCTTGGTTCCAGCTTCCACTCTTGTTCGATACCTCGGATCAAGCGAAGGGCTTTCTCATCACCCTTTGACTTGATTGTTTCTCAGCTTCAGCATGATCAAGATCCGTATACTTGATGGTTCAGTGATGTAGCAGCAGCTCTTGGTGATTCCCGGGTGTGTGTGAGATGTATCAGCCCTCATGAGGGGGTGGCCCTGCAGGTAGCCCCCCACATGCCCGGATGACCTCTTCATTATAGCCTTTGATACAGCTCCATATATTTGATGATGCCAGCCTTAGCCGGTTGCAGCGCCTCTTTGATTTGCACGTATCAGTTAGATTTTGCGAGCCCTTCCCCATTTGCAGGGGGCATTTGGGTTGTATTTTTATCTAATGTACTCAGATATTCTTGTATAAGTCTTGGCTGTTATCCTAGGCGCATCATGTATGTGGGATCCCTCATTGTATTTCTATCTGGCTCATGTTTATGCTGGTTGTACTTTACGGTTCGGTCCCTTGTTTACTGGACACACTATTCTTTTGTACTTTGTCTCGGCGGGCATAGGAATGCCTCCCCCGCCGCCTTTAGCACAGGTATCCTCTCATAAAAAGAGACTTGTTGCACCTATAAGTCTCGTCTCCTCAGGGTCTAGTCCTTCAACACATTATTCTACCTCACATCTCTCTCTCTGACTTCCCTTTTGATGTCTGGTGATTGAGTTCTTACAATGTACTTCGGTCATACAATTTGCTCCTAACACTCGCATGCTAGGGGGAAATCTGTTACACCATTTTTTGGTCATCTCACCTACTATCATTAGATGGACCCACGTACACCATGTAAGACCAATTTTACCCTAAGTAAAATTGCCTTCACTATGTAAAATAACTTAATAAAACACATTTATTAGGTTGTTTATGGTCTAAACAGGAAACCCCAAAAGGAAATATTAAACAAACCTATATTTGTTTGATTTTCCTGGTCATATTTAACCCAAAACAAAGAAATTAATTAGATAAATCTTTATTTATCTTATTATTTTCTAGGAATAATTATTTAAATCTTATTTAAATAATATTCCTTGTTAAATATGACTAAATCACCCATAATAATTAAATAAATCATTATTTATTTGATTATCTTTCAACCACTTCCTTAAAATGATAAATAAATCATTTATTTATTTATTATTCACAAATAAAGGGATTTAACCCAAGTCAAATACTTTTTCCCTCCAACAAATATAATAAAATATTCCATAAAAGGTGGATCTAGATTTGGTTAATGTTATTTTAATCATGCACCGAGATCTAGAATGACCCAATATTTTGTTATAAATAGGAGGGTTTTCCTACCATTCTTCACCTTTTGTTGCCTATTAGATCACTCTGGATCTAAACTCTTGGTCTGACTTTGAGCCATTATCATTGTCATATTTTCCATTATTTGCTATGTGAGCTCCCTTTGAGTTCTATCTTTGTCTGGGTTTTCTACACCAACAAGAGAGAGAAATGCTAGATCTGAAGTGTTGAGGACTTCCAAGAACCCATCCCATTGAGGAGAATTGGAAACACCTTCTTGTTTTCCTCCCAAGTGCCCTTAATACAAAAATTCTTTCAAAAAATTGTTCTTGTCTTGTCTATTAGATGTATGGAGCAAAACCCTAATTTTACTGCTTAATGTCTCTTTATGCATAGATCTGGTTTTTTGCAGCACTTGTCTTGATCAACCAACTGCAGATCTGAAGATATTGGTAGCCATATTTGATGTTAGGGCTATAAGTTATGCGTAGCTAAAGTGGTATTTTTTCATACACTTCGACAAAAGATTCATACTAACAGTGGTTAAGAGAATGTTCTAAGTCTGATTTTTCACTTAGCTAAGGTCTTCAAACAAACAGAGTTGCTCTTATGCCTTGGTAATTGGTTCCTTCAAGGTTTGGTAAGGCTTTTCAAGAATCCTAAGGGTTTCTTAGTTTTTCACTGATTCAATTTAGTCCTATCATGATTACCATTTGTTGGATAGTGCTTGAAGAAAGTTACTTATGTTATACTGGACCTAAAAGGTTTAAAGAAAGGTTTTTGAAACCTCTAATTCTCAGCAGGTCCCACCGTGATCGCCATTATGTTGGTGGCGATGAGGTGGCTAATAATCACTGGATATTCTTGAAAATAAGGGATTTCTGAAGTGATTAAAGTGTATTTAGATTGTTACTGACTCAAAAGTCCCACCGTGATCGCCATTATGTTGGTGTCCCGTGTTTTGATAGTTTGGCAAATCAAAAGACAAGGCAACATCACAACCAATATTTAGAGTTCCAGGATCTAGTCCTCCTGTTCTCAGAGAGGGATCTCTCAAATATTTGTTTGCAAAGGTTTATCTTGTGTGCTTTGATTATGGATTTTAGACTAGTTATTAAGTGCAGATGTTTATTTGGTTGGATTGAGTTGATACAGCAGAACATGAAAGGTCTAGGAAAGATAGACAGAGAGAAGAAATATCTGGTTGGTTGGGCAATGGAGTCGAAATAACGTCATGAAAAACTATTGAATGGATATGGGATATCAAAGGGCAAGTCTAACTTGGCCACAAGATCCTTTTGTTTTTGGAATGAAGTGAACATTAATGATTTGGAAAGAGAAGTTTAATTCTCAACTAAGGGAAACTTGAAAGACATAACTCAAAAATAAAGAAATATTTGATAGACAGGGCTAACCATAAATTCTACAAACATTCTTTAAGCAAATAATGGCTTTAAGACAACTTTTAGAATGAAATCTAAGATTTGGGGAACTCCCTATTTCCTCAAAGATTTTATTTTAAAGGATTTAGAAAACATAAAATATTCACTGATAGTTGCATTCATAGAAGAGGGAACACCTAAATAACATCTATGCTTATAGCTATAAAGACCTTCAAAACAATTGTTCATGCAATGGAAAAGGGTAAGATCAAAATCGACCTCTTTGATTAACTTAAAACAATGGTATTTCAAAGGGAGACTTCAATAACAGCTTTCAAGTGATAGCAGACAAGCAGGGAGAACCATAAATCATGCTGAAACCAACCATTCGAGCTATTATAGAAATAAACAAGCATGAAGACTAAAGAGAAAGCTTAAAGCCCCTAAAATACTTCAGCAGAAGAAAACATAAAACAGTGAAGGACGAACAGATCTAAGGTGCTTCCAGAAGTCATTTCTTAGTCTAAAAATTTCAACCTACTGTAATAAGAAATTATGGAACATAATGAAAATAGGAGAAAACATAAAAAAGTTTAGAATACATCACCAACAGCTAAGCTCATGGATCCAATGATAGAGCCTTCTCAGGAACAGCATATGACAACATCATCAAGACATCCAAGACTTCAATTTGTTTTTCAAATTCAACAGACTTGTATATTTATTTCAAAGAGTTTGAATATTACAACTTGTAATAAAACAACAACCAACAACCAACGCCTCACTCATCTTCTACTGAAGTATTTATAGAAGGATGAGGAGGCAAGATTTGATAAAAGAACTCAAATATAATTAATACAAAGTTAAATGACTTCTTGGCTTTTTGAGGGGCTCGATGAGGAAGTTTACAGGTGTTTCTCTATATTAACTATTTTACAATAAATATCAAAGCTTTATGGGAGATTTGTTGACTTTGAGGCTCTGCATAATGTGGAGTAATTCTACAAATATTTGTCGCATTAGTTTTCTGTGGCAGAATTAACTTCTTGGCAGTGCTGGAGGCAGATATTTCTTTAAGCAATAACTTCGGCCTCTGTTTGAAATATTTGAGGCAACAGGTGGCTCTGTGGCAGCTGAGGAATCAATTCGCCCCAAAATGCAGCGGTGGAGGTCCTTTCTGCCTGATAGATCTTTTTGATTTTCTATTAATTCTATTCTAATTTGGGGGATTAGGATTTTGATATTCAATCTTAGCCATAATCCCACAAATTTGTCTTCTATTTTCAATCTTTTGTGGGTTGTCTTCAAAAACCGATACTCTTTAACTGTGTTCTGAATAGAACAATGTCTTTTCGATGTGCAGGACTGCGCAGGGCTATTTTACATGTTATCAACGCTTATGAAACATTTGACAAATTATTTAATTCAACCCTATGAATGGTTCCTTTAGTAGCTTGAAGGCACAAGAAACGTCTTTCCCAGTCCCCGGCTTCCCTTCATTATTCAGTGGAAAACCATTAAAATACCTGCAAAACACAAAAACAATTAAGAAATCCTGCGTTTTGGGTTTAAATTGCTTAGAAGGCAAGGAAGGAGCACCACCGTTGGATCTGGACACGTGGATGGTCTAGATTTAATTGGGGAATCGCAATCAGTGGGAGGAGAAAAGGGGTGCGATTGAAAAAATCCGATGCGATTGCGCGATCGAGAGGGTCAAAGCGATTGAGCGAAGACCGTCGATCTAAAACGAGATCAACAGTGGAGGATGGATTGGGGGATTCATGATCGGGGGGCAAACAAAATGTATGCGATTAAACCTTGCGATGCGATTGAGTACAGGCTGTCGATGTACAGATTAGATCGACGGTGGAGAACAAATCGGGGGAGAGGCCAATCGACGGAACAAAAAGGTGGATGTGATTGAAACCTCTGATGCGATTGCGCGATTGGGAGGGAAAGAGCGATTAAGCGATGGCCATTGATCTATAAGTCAGATCGACGGTGGGAAGTATAATTGGGGATCGGCATTCGGGTGAAGTAAATAAATGTTGCGATCGAAAGCTGCGATTCGATTTTGCATGGACCGTTGGATCGAAGGACTATATCAACGGTCGGGATTTGTTTCAACCTACGCACCAGCGGAAAAAATTTAAACATAGGAAAATCCAACCTTTTAACAAAAAATAAAGGTTTTATAACATGGGCGAGATGTATATATGTGATAGTTAGGCACCCGTTTGCGGGGCCTTTGGGCTGTATGAACTATAATATGCCTGGGGCCTGTTAAAACAAGGGTCAATCGCAATCGCGCCATCGGGCCTGGTCTTTTTAATTTACCCATTTGTTTTCTCCGATTGCGATTGTCCAATCAGACTTTTTGATCAACCCATTAGATTATTTCAACACATGACTTAAATCTTTTTAAGTTAAAACTTTGGATAGGTGGGTTTTCATGAAGGGGAGAAAAAGGAGAACATAAAAAATAGAGGAAATTTATGAAGAAAGGGGAAACAAAATGAAGGTCAGTTTGTGAGTGGAAGAAGGGATAAATGACAATTTTTGCAGCAGTTTCTCTTTTGTAATTAGAAGAATTTCTGAGTATAAAAATGGAAATAGTAATGAAGATTTTGGACAGAGGCATGAGGCCTTCAATAGTCTTCAAGAGCCAACAGTTTTTTAATAGGAAAAAATTGTTCCTTGAAGGCTCAGAACATATTTAGCCACCTTTGGTATGATAAAATTTTACAGGTGTCTAACACTATGAAAAATTGTTCCTCCTCAATTGCAGAGCATAAAGCTTTGGCAGCATAATCACAAGCACCATATTAAGGAGGAAGAAAATATAGTGTCAATGTGAAAAGAGAACCAAAAAGAAGGAAGGAAAGAGAAAGTCAATGTGAAAATAAAGCTTATACCAATAAAGTAAAATGACATTGTAGCCACTATAGAGATCAAAAATCCAAAGATGAACACAAAAGATAGAGGTGGCCCACAAGGCATGGCACTGAAACCAAATGGCCCACAATGTTAGAAATACACCATTTACTAGTGGATGCATATCACATAAACCAATGTCTGGATGGGAGAATATTCTAGTGAGGCTATTGGCTAATGCCTCTATCTCAAAACCAAACTTATGCTACCCAGCTTTGGTTGTGGCCATTGCAGGACAAAAAAAAATTGTTTCCAAGTTTCTAGGATGCAATTATAATGAACTTTACCAACTTGGTGACCAATAGCTTCTCAAACAATTTTATTTCAACACACAAGAAAAAAATAAGGATCCTTATACTGAACAAAGCCAATTATCTTGGGTATATTGTAAGTCTCCTCTCTAACAAAGAATGAAGGCAAAAACATAGTGCATAACATGACATAGATGAGTCCTTTGAAACAAGAAAAACCAAAAAAGGACACAACCTTGGCGGATCGAACTTGCGATCACCTGCAGGCCACATGATGAATACGAGGCCTCTGCACCATGGTTTTTTTTCCAATACGACCAATTTTTAGTGCTAACTAAAGCAACCACAGTGCCTTAAATACAAAACACCCCACAAAGGGGACAAAAGGTGAAATTCGATGCATAAGTATAGACTCAGAGACCTAGGGAAACTCCAATATGGATAGATAATAGCTATTCAAAGTCCAAAAAGAAAGAGGGATTATTTCAAAAAAAATGAAAAAAGTATTTACTTGAAACTCCCGAGTAAGTTTTGTATAACCCAATGTCTGATTTTACTGCATTGAAATTAAATACTAGGAGTTTATGCTAGAATTTGTCATTATGGATATAGATCATCCAACGCGAGATGTTGGTGCGCGTAGAATGCCATGCAATGGGGTAACAAATCGTCACTGTGAACATAATAGAAATATTAGATGAGATATGCTTGTCACCATTGAATAGGTTCGTTTGATGATGTTTCACTTGATACAACCATTATTGATATTGGCTAAAACAAGTGATGATTCTTAAGTAGTTCTACTCTAGAAGGAAAAATAAAAAATATTTGCAACAGATTTTCCAATTGAAATCTTTAAAGAAATTTTACTGACAATATTAGTTTTTGGCTTCATAACTTCAACAAGATATCTACCATGGTTATCTAATCAATTTGAATAAAATCTCACTATAGAAATGCAAGTTCGGATTAGGGATTACCTTACATGGCCTTTCCACAAGAACCGAATACTAAAAAATTTACTTCGATAATAATGAATACGCAAAATCTTCAGAAACTTCGGTCAGGAATAGCTCTTCACATCAATCCAATGCCTAAAAATCCCTCCGATTTGAATCTTGGACTGATGGCTTCAACCAGCAGTGGGGCAGAACTAAAGAAACAACAAGGTATGCCAGGGAGTGGGAATTCAACATTTAGGGTGATTCGGGTTCTCCAGGTTCAAGTCGGGTTCAACACGATTCTGTGCATAGAACAGTGACAAGTCGTTCGGAACAATGATTGGAGGGGCCTATTTTTTTCATGCGAGAATAGGGAGGCTGGGTGAAGGGTGAAATTTTGTTTGAGGGAGGAATTAGAATTAGAAGTAAAAATTAAAAATTAAATATAGATATATATATATATATATATATATATAGATATCTATGTGTGTGTGTATAAATATATAAAGTATTAAATTAAAAATTGAATATAAATAAATAATATATTAAGGTGTATATAAATTATTTAATATGTAAAACTTACAAATTTCCACACACATGACCCAACCCGACCTGAATAAGTTTCCTTTGGCACCCTCACACGACACGACCTGACTCGCCCCATGTAAGGCACAAGGGAGCAAACAAAAAACGATTCGCATGAACATGAACATTAAGGGACAAAAACAGTCATAACTTAGCATTTTTTATGTAGTCTTCCTCACATGACCTGACTCGACCCGACCCGAATGTGTTTCCCCTAGCACCCTGGCACGACACAACCTGACCCACCCGAATGAAGGAAAAAAGGAGAACCAAATGTAAAACAGGTCACATGAACATGCACAACACACAGGTGGTTAAAACTTCACATTTTTTGCACAGCCACCCTCACATGACCTGACCCGATCTGACCCAAATGCATTTCCTTGGGCTCTCCCACACAACATGATCTGACCCACCCAAATGAAGGCACAAGGGAGCTAATGGAAAATGGTTCGCACGAACGTGCACAAGGCGCATGAGCTATCACAAATTATAATTTTTTATACGACTGCCCTCACACAACCCGACCAGACCTGACCCGAATGTGTTTCCTTGGGAACCTTCACATGACGTGACCCAACCTGACTCGACCCAAATGCATTTAGTTGTGTGCCCTCACACAACCCGAACCGACACGACCCAGTTCACCCGAATGAAGGCATAAGGGGGAAATGTCAAATGGGTCACATGAATGTGCACAAGATACACCGGCAATCACAACTTAGCATTTTTGATATGGCATCCCTCACATGACTCGACCCAAATGTATTTCCTTGGTCACCCTCACACGACCCGACTCGACCCGACACCACCCGACGCGTTTCCTTGGGCACCCTTACATGACCTGACCAAACTGGAACTTCCCTGAATGTGTTTCCTTGGGCACTCTCACATGACCCAACCTGACCCAAACGTGTTTCCTTGGGCGCCCTCACATGACCCTACCTAACACACCTGAAAGAAAGCACAAGGGAGGAAAAGGAAAATGGGTCACATGAACGTGTGCCATAAGGCACATGGGTTGTCTTAATTTAGCATTTTTTATATGGCCTCCTTCACATGACCCGACCTGACTCAAGTACCCAACTCGAAAGTGTTTCCTTGGGTGCCCTCACACGGCACGACCTGACTCACCCGAACGAAGGGACAAGGGAGAAAATGAAAAACAGGTTGCACGAATGTGCACAAGGCATACAGGAAATCAAAAATTAGCATTTTTTATACAGCCACCTTCACACGACCCAACCCGACCTGACCTGAATGTGTTTCCTTGGGCGCCCTCACACGGCACAACTTGACCCGCCCGAACAAAGGCACACTGGAGCTAATGGAAAACAAGTCGCACGAACATGCACAAGGCACACGGGTGGTCACAACATACCATTTTTTATATGAATGCCCTCACACAACCTGACCTAACTCGACCTGATCTGAACTCATTTCCTTGGCGCCCTCACAGGGCACAATCTGACCCGACCCCAACGCGTCTCCTTGGGCGCCCTAACACGACTCGACTCGAGCCAAACCGACTCGCACGAATGATGGAACCAGGGGAAAAATGGCCAAAGGGTCACACGAATGTGGACAAGACACACGGGTGGTCACAAATTAGTATTTTTTATATGGCCTCCCTCACAGGATCTGAACCAAACACATTTTCGTGGCAGCCCTCACACAACATGACCTGAACCGGCCTGACCCGACCTACCCTAAATGCATTTCCTTGGGTGCCCTCACATGACTTGACATGACCCGAACATGTTTCCTTGGGAACCCTCGCATGACGCTTACCAAGTGGTCCGAATGAAGGCGCAACGGAGAAAAAATAAAATGGGTCACATGAATGTGCGCCACAAAGCATTGAGGATGTAACAACTTAATTATAATTTTTGATACAACCTCCCTCACACGACCCGACCCAAACACGTTTCGTTGGGCACCCTTGCATGACACACCTTGACCCACCTGAATGAAGGCACAAAGAGAAAATGGCAAATAGGTCACATGAACGTACACAAGGCACATGGGCGGTCACAACTCAGAATTTTTTATACGGCCACCCTCACACAACTCGACCCTGAGACTCGCCTGAACGTGTTTTGTTGGGTGCCCTCACATGTCTCGACCTGACCCACCCTGAATGTGTTTCCTTTGGCGCCCTCACATGACCTGACCCGACTCGAATGTGTTTCCTTTCACACCCTCACACGACCCTACCTGACCCGCCCAAATGAAGGCACAAGGAGAAAAAGGCAAACGGGTCACAGGAACATGTGCCACAAAGAACATAGGCTCTCACAACTTAGAATTTTTTATATGGACTCCCCCACATGACCCGGCCTAACCCGAGTACCCGACCTGAACACGTTTCCTTGGGTGCCCTCACATGGCATGACCTAACCCACTCGAACGAAGGCACAAGGGAGAAAATGGAAAATAGGTCGCATGAACGTGCATAAGACACACTGGTGGTCAAAACTTAGCATTTTTTATACAACCACCTGACACGACCTGAATCGACCCAACATGAATGTGTTTCCTTGGGCCCCCTCACATGGCATGACCCGACCCACCCGAGTGAAGGAACAAGGGATCTAATAGCAAACGGGTCGCACGAACGTGCACAAGGCACATGGGCGGTCACAAGTTAAAAATTTTTATATGACCACCCTCACACAACCCGACTCGACCCGACCCGAACGTGTTTCCTTGGGCGCCCTCACACGACACGACCCAACCGGACTGAACCCGACCCGAACAAATTTCCTTGGTATGCCCTCACACGACCCGACCCAACCCAACCTGACCGGCCCAAATGAAGTCACAGGGCGGAAAACGACAAATGGGTCACACTAATATGCACAAGTCACACGGGTGGTCACAAGTTAAGATTTTTGATACAGCCTCCCTCACATGACCAGAACCAAACACGTTTCCTTAGCAACCCTCACATGGCACAACTCGACCTAACTTGACCTGAACACATCTCCTTGTGCTGCCTCACATGACCCAACCTGGCTTGACCCGCCCGAATGAAGCAAACAGGTCACATGAATATGCACCACAAGGCACAAGGGTTGTCACAACTTAATTATCATTTTTTATATGGCCTCCCTCACACGACCCTACTCGAATGCATTTTCTTCAGTGCCCTCACACGGCATGACCCAACCCACTTGAATGAAGGCACAAGAGAGAAAATGGAAAATAGGTCGCACGAAATTACACAAGGCACATGGGCAGTCACAATTTAGCATTTTTTATACGACTACCTTCACACAACTCGACCCTTCAACCCACCTAAACGTGTTTCGTTGGGTGTTGTCATACGACCCGTCCCGACTTGACCTAACCAACACTAAACATGTTTCCTTCGACACCCTCACATGACCCGACCTGAATCGAATGTTTTTACTTATGCACCCTCACACGACCGTACCCGACCCACCCGAACGAAGGCACAAGGGAGAAAAATGAAAATGAGTGACACGAATGTGCGCCACAAGGCCCACGAGTTGTCACAATTTAACATTTTTGATACAGCTTCCTCACACAACTGAAACCGACCCAAGTACCTGACCCGAACTTCTTTCCTTGGGCACCGTCGCAATACATGACCCAAACTGCCCGAACGAAGACACGAGGGAGAAAACGAAAAACAGGTCACACGAACGTGCACAAGCCACACGGGTGGTCCAAACATAGAATTTTTGATATGGCCACCCTCACACAACTTGACCTGACCTGACCTGAACATGTTTCCTTGGGCGCCCTCACATGGCATGACCCGACCCACCTGAATGAAGGCACAAGGGAGCTAATGACAAACGAGTCAAATGAACGTGCACAAGGCACACGAGCTGCCACAACTTAGAAATTTTGATATGGCTGCCCTGACCCGACCCGACCCTACCCAACCCAAACACATTTCCTTGGGTGCCCTCACACGACAGGACTGGACCCGACCCGACCCGAATGTGTTTCCTTAGGCCCCCTCACACAACCCGACCTGACACAACCCGATCGGCCCGAATGAAGGAACAGGGGGGAAAACAACAAATGGGTCACACGAATGTGCACAAGACACATGGGCAGTCACAACTTAGAATTTTTTATATGGCCTCCCTCATGCGACCTGACCGAAACGCGTTTACTTAGGAGCCCTCACACAGTACAACCTGTCCCAACCTGACCCAAACGCATTTCCATGGGCACCCTCACACGACCTGACCCGAATTTGTTTCCTTGGGTTCCCTCACACGACCCTACCCGACCCACCCGAAATAAGGCACAAAGGAGAAAATGGAAAATGGGTCATACGAACATGCGCTACAAGGCACATGGGTTGTCACAACTTAATCAGAATTTTTGATATGGCCTCCCTCACACAACTTGACCCAACCTGAGTAGGTGACTGGAATGTGTTTCCTAGCACGCCCTCACATGGCACGACTCGAACCTATCAAATGAACGCACAAGGGAGAAAATTACAAGCAGGTCGCACGAACGTGCACAAGCCACATGGGCAGTCACAACTTAGCATTTTTTATATGGCCACCCTCAGACAACCTGACCCCACGACCCTCCCAAACGTGTTTCGTTGGGCACCTTCGCACGAAATCATGACCGACTTGGCCAACTTGAACATGTTTCCCTGGGAGCCTCACATGACCAGACCCGAATTGACCATCCTGAAGGCATTTCATTGGATGCCCTCACACGACACGACCCGACCCAACCCGCTTGAATGCGTTTCCTTGGGTGTCGTCACACGACCCAACCTGACCTAACCTGACCTGAATATAATGAAAGGGTTGTAGTTGGCATCGAAGCTTAGACATTATATTGGTTGGTATCATTAAAACATTGGCAGGGGCAAGACATTGGTGAATGGTCGAAGCTGCATAACAAGAAATGGCAAGTTTGTAAGAATTTCAAGGGAGGATTTTTCAAACCTTGTACAGGTTGAGGTGTATGAGATAAGAGCACTATGGATTCATGTTGAACTTGAAGTCTTGGAGGAGAATGTTGAAGTAGAGCTTCTTCGACTTGGTTGGGTAGTGGAGCAGGATGGCACTGCATATTGTGATGAAGAAGAAGAATTTGAGACATGTGAAGAAGAGGATCTATTCTTGAAAATTAGGGGGTTAAATGGGTTTGGGGTCGGGAATTAAGGTTTAAGGGGTTAGGGGTTAATTTTTTATATGTTTAGGGTTTAGGGGTTTAAATGGGTTAGGGGTTAGGGGTTAAGTTTTTAGAGGTTTAGGGTTTATGGGTTAAATGGGTTAGGGGTTTAGGGGTTGGGAATTGTGGCTAAGGATTCAAGCTCCATGGAAAAATCTAAAGTCGTCGAAAACCTTAATGGTTTTGAATAATTTTCTAAAATACACATCCTAAAGGACAAACCCCATTGGATATAGGATTCCAAAGTTGTATTTGTAGCAACTATTTCATCTTGAAAGGTGGAGGGAACTAAACACAAAGTGGAAGGTAAAAATGTATTGATTAAAATTTAAGATTAATTGTGGAAAACTACCCACCAACCTGTAGAGTAGCTCTAGAGGAGTCCTCAAGATACCAATTAGGAAAATTTTATTTAAAATAAAAAAAACAATTGATGCACAAAAAAAACGTTCTATCAATAGATCAAGAATGAAATTAAAATATGTCATTACAGAGCTAACCTTGTGTCTATCATATTCCCTTTATTGTAATAAATTTCCATATCATGAACTCACATCAAGGAATTAATCTTTAATTTATGTCAACATACTCCATTTATAAATGGCCAGTATACTTATAATGTTAGATGGATTAGACTGCACAAAACTTGGATTGTAGATCCTTCAATTGATAAATTTGGTTTCTTAGCTTATAATGTTGTCTAAGCAATGGTTCATTTTTTTCATACCTCGTTATGAAATGTTGGAGGTGTTTTCTTTTATACTGTGTTTCCTTGGGCACCCTCACAGTATAGCACGACTCAATCTGACCTGACCCGACCCACCCAAACATCGAAGGCATGAGGGAGAAAATGGAAAATGGGTCACACAAACGTGCACAAGGCACACGGGTAGTTTCAACTTAGTATTTTTTATACAATCTCCCTCACATAATCTGACATGAACGTGTTTCATGTGGCACCATAACATGGCACGACCCGACCCGCCTGAATGCGTTTCCTTGGGCACCCTGACACGACATGACTCAACCTGATTCACCCGAACGCATTTTCCTGGGCTCCCTCATACAACCCAACCAGACCCGACTCGCTCGAACGTGTTTCCTTAGGCACGCTGACATGAAACGACTCGACCCAACCCGACCGGACGCATTTTCTTGGGCGGCCTCACATGACACAACCTGATTGGACCCGACCAAACCCGCCCAAATGTGGTTCCTTAGGCACCCTCAAACGACATAAAACTGTTGATCAACGGTTGTCATTGATGTCAACCCAAGCAGCACAAGGGGCTACCCCAATATTGCATGGGAATTTTGACCTACAAAATTACTATATTCTAGGTCAATAATTATTTTTAAGTTTTCTTCTTGTCGAGATGTTTCTGTTGATATATGGCACGCCACGTAATTTTTCACGGTTTGAGAGATATTCATGTTTGAAGTTTGTAACTCCAGTTAGTGGGCTAAAACCCCATGGGGTTGTGGCATGGGTCATTGAAAATTCATAATTAATATTTTTTAAGCCTCCAAAATCCCTCCCACATTCACTTGTTGAAGCCCCTCTCAACCTAAGCATTTATATAAATTGTGATCCTCATATCCTCCTTATGCAAGGGATTTCATTATCTGAAACAGGTCATCGTGGAATTTTCACTCTAACTTTTTTTATATGAAGGTTCAAAAGCTTAAATTTTTATGAGTCGAAGCCAAAATCCTTAGGAAGATCCTGTGAAAATTTCAAATCAATGTGCGCAATATTTTCGGAGATATGATCTGTGGAATTCAGTGTTTTTGTAGGCTCCTGAAATTCATCTCAAAGAAGTGACCTTGGTAAAATCATCATAACTCTCTCTCTGAGTATCGGATTGGAATTACGTAAAAGGTGGAAGATATTGAACATAATTTTTTTTCTTCTATATCAATTTCAGATCCAAATGAAGAAACAGTGACATGTGGCATGCCGTACAAGTTCACTATAGTGAAACAGTCCATAATTAGGCATTGTGAGAGATTGGGCATAAATCTCCCTTGAAGAATCCAAATTGGGTCAAACTTGTGGCATTGGAAAGATGACTCAGAGGATTACTATAGGACTGAAAATCACATATTCAACATCTTAAATAACATAGATAAACTAGATTCAATATCAAGCTCCTAGAAGGAAAGAAAAAGCTATATCATGTGTTGTCAAGGGCTGCAAAGGACTAGACTTTATAGGGCAGCAAAGCAAAGCAAGATGTAGCAGAGGGTAGCATGAAAGGAGAAAAAACCAAGGTGTAGAATAGCAGCAAGAATTTCATCACATAAACTCTTCAAGTGGGCAGCACTACATATAGTCACTGTAAAGGTATCATTGTACTAAGTCATTGTAAATACATTATTGTAAAAAATTGTACTAGTGTCTATCTGCCAAGAGTTGAAGAGGCAGTGCCAGGATGTGTAGGGTCATCATTAGGTGGTTGTGTCATAGTTGGGGTTTTGGTATAGTGTATCTTCATCTTCTACATCATTCTATATCATTGTAAAGTGGACCATTTTCCCTGGTATGGGAGTCCATTCTTCTTTTATTCTTCTATAGGGTGTTAGGGTGAGTTGTAGCTCATTGCGTATTGGGGCATCTATTCAGTTGAATACTGAAGAATCTCGAGAATCGGAGCTGTTATTTCCTAAATCTACCTTAGGCTGAAGGAAGGCAGAGTTCAGGGTAACATCATACCACGCTCAGTCTGGTAGCTAACCCTACCAGAACAGGAGAGGGCTCTCTCCGGGTCAATCTCAGTGATAATTAATCAATAGGGTTTGAGATGACTGAAATGAAAGCTAATTTTAGGCTAGGTATATAAGTGGGAGGGTTTGAT
This sequence comes from Pinus albicaulis, assembly GCA_034641835.2. Classification (NCBI taxonomy): domain Eukaryota; kingdom Viridiplantae; phylum Streptophyta; class Pinopsida; order Pinales; family Pinaceae; genus Pinus; species Pinus albicaulis. The sequence continues at coordinate 1,325,094,534 of CM076581.1, forward strand.
TGAAAATTGTGGGTTGAAAAGAGCAAGAGAAGGGACTATTGGGCTATGAATTTGGGGCTAGTTTCTGTCGGAAAACTTGGGGCAAAGTAAGTGCAATGTACAGCGAGATTAAAGATGTAATGAGAGAAGAAAATAGGGAAAATACCGCTGCCCTGTAGGCATCAATCAGAGGATGGATCTACACTGACAAATTTAGAAGAAAGAGAAGCACCAGGTTACTCAACAGAGCATCTAACAGAGGATGGATTCTGAAAAGATAACCACTACATCAAAAAACATAATCATTGTGAGAGGAGAATCGTGCGTGGATGGATTCCTAACACTTCCCTTAGAGAATGATGTAAACAAATTAGCAGAAAAAACAAAGCCCGGAAATGAATTTACAAGAAAAACATGTTGCACATTAAACACCGTGATGAATCCCAAATTTAAAGAGCAGAAAAAAGCTTTATTAAAATAATATTCGAGGAAAAATTTACACAGTCCAATAGCAGCCTCCCTCTGCTGTAAAAATAAAACCTTTACACTATTAAATTCATAAAATATATACATTTTCTCATGCTTGTGCTAATGGAATTGAGCTCAACCATTTTTTTAAAAATAGAATCAGTTACATTAAACTTGGGCCGAATTTCTGAAAATAGGTGTTGAAGATGAACTCGTATCTCCTAAACCATAGCACTTGTTACAAAAATGAAAGAGGTTTTTGTAGATAAGGTCATTTTGGAGAAAAACCTTTCTCAAATTTTGGAAATTAGTTTCCAGTTGCTCGCCATATGTTCCACAAAATCATCTCTAAAACAGAAAATCATTAAAAATTTAAATCTGTAAAAATGAGCTGTACATCTCTAGTCACATATCCCAATTAGTGACACCTTTGAATAAACTGAAAGAGGTTTTTTTTATATGGATCATGGTTAACAAAAAAATCCTTGGGTTTTGTAGAATTACTTTCCATCTATTGTAAAATGGCTGCGCACTAAAATGACTAAAACAGTAAAAAATATGAAAATTTTGCTTTGTTTTAATGTAGGCTCCAAATATCACTGTATATCTCCCACATAGTAGCACCTGTGCATAAAATAAAGGAGGTTTTTTTTATTTGCTATGTGATGAACAAAAAAATCTTTCACTTTTCAAAAATTCCTTACCATTATTTCACAAACTGATTTTGTACTAAACTTGTCATTGTGTGCAGCAACTGACCTCAAAACATGCATAACCAAGAATCACTCATTCATTTCGATCATATCTTCTAATCCGGGAGCTGGTTATGGGAGTGTGATATACTGTTGGAAAGGTTTTTCTAAGCTTCTTCTGATGGAAACACTTGTGACATGTTTTGTGTTGAATATCATGTGCAAAACATCTAACAAAACCAGACATAGTAAGAGCTCATGTTGATCTCTGGTGACAGGCTGCGAAGACTGACACTAACATTGGCTCTAGTGGGGATGGTAGCTCCTTGGAGGTGCCAATAATGGAAGATCTTTGGGAGAGTAGACTAGTGCCTTATCAATTGGGCAATGGAGTCAATAACTGCAAACCCAAAACAACTCATACCAATCCAAAAACATAAGTATACTGCAATATGTACATAAACCAATACCAGAAGCTGAAATGTTGCCTTGGGCAGCTTATTTATGCACAAACCTACCCTAATTTGTAGCAAAATTGATAGATCAAGTAACGATGTAATGCCAGATCAACCAATCAAGTAACTGTGACAAGGATTATGCTTGAAAGTGCTTCAACCATGACACAAATGTAAATGCTGACAACCATACATGCACATAACGAGTCTGGTTATGTAAAATAAAATTTGATCTATCATTCAAATTGAAAAAAAATTCCATGTATGATGCAATTGGATCGCAAAAACCAGACTCTGTTTTATGCCCCAACTCCAAAATACATGCTTCCAAGTGCAAACTGTCAATGCAAACATCCACGGGAAGCTCTATTGTTTCTTGTTTTGAAGGAGGGAGAGTTTCCAAGAACATTTTGGGATCTCGGAATTCATATGATTGGATCTGATCATTTAAATACTGAATCTCCTTATCAAATTTTTCAACAACTAACTCAAAGAAACCAGTTTTAGCTTTAGCAAGAAACTTCGAAGATCTCAAAACTTTAATCACGACAATGAAAAATATTTCATCAATTTCAATATCCACTAAATGATCTCTAACTTCTTTTAAAACTTCGCAAAGAGCAGGGTCTGCCACATACCCTACCATTTTATTTTAGTGCATGAATGGATCAGTGAGCACTGGAATCTCTGGATTGAGTTGGAGTCGCCAGACAAATGTTTCAGCCTTCATACGTGTCTGACTGCTGTCCACCATTAGCATCAGATCTAACTTGATACATGTACTGGGTAAATTTTCAAGTCAAGTGTCACGTTGACAAACTATACCGGAGATTGACTGGAGCAACGTTTATCTACTTTCGCTAATGCAAAGCAACAGCGTTTCGAAGGCTATCTGGCATAACTTCAGGCTCCGTCTGTAGCTTATAAAAAAAATAACACTAACAAGAAAACAATTTGATTTCTCCCCAGTATGGTCGCCACTATGTTATTGCCTAAATCTACCTTAGGCTGAAGGAAGGCAGAGTTCAGGGTAACATCATACCACGCTCAGTCTGGTAGCTAGCCCTACCAGAACAGGAGAGGTCTCTCCAGGTCAATCTCAGCGATAAGTAATCAATAGGGCTTGAGATGACTGAAATGAAAGCTAATTTTAGGCTAGGTATATAAGTGGGAGGGTTTGATTGAAAATTGTGGGTTGAAAAGAGCAAGAGAAGGGACTATTGGGCTATGAATTTGGGGCTAGTTTCTGCCGGCAAACTTGTTACAGCTAAATTAAAGATGTAATGAGAGAAGAAAATAGGGAAAATACTTCTGCCCTGTGGGCATCAATCAGAGGATGGATCTACAGTGACAACTTTAGAAGAAAGAGAAGCACCGGGTTACTCAACAGAGCATCTAACAGAGGATGGATTCTGAAAAGATAACCACTACATCAAAAAACATAATCATTGTGAGAGGAGCATTGTGCATGGATGGATTCCTAACACTTCCCTTAGAGAATGATGTAAACAAATTAGCAGAAAAAACAAAGCATGGAAATGAATTTACAATAAAAACATGCTGCACATTAAACACCGTGATGAATCCCAAATTTAAAGAGCAGAAAAAAGCTTTATTAAAATAATATTCGAGGAAAAATTTAAAAAATCCAATAGTAGCCTTCATCTGCTGCAAAAATCCAACATATACACTATGAAATTCATAAAACATATACATTTTCTTATCCTTGTACTAAGGGAATCGAGCTCAACCATTTTCTTAAAAATAGAATCAGTTACATTAAACTTAGCCGAATTTCTGAAAATAGGTGTTGAAGATGAACTCTTATCTCCTAAACCACAGCCCCTATTTCAAAACTGAAAGAGGTTTTTGTAGATAAGTTCATTTTGGAGAAAACCCTCTCTCAAATTTAGGAAATTCATTTCCAGTTGCTCTCAATCGGTTCCACAAAATCATCTATAAAACAGAAAATCATTAAAAATTTAAATCTGTAAAGATGAGCTGTAAATATCTAGTCACATATCGCAATTCGTGACACCTTTGAATAAAATGAAAGAGGATTTTGTTATAGAGCTAGTGGTTAACAAAAACCTCCTTGGGGTTTGTATAATTACTTTCCATCTGTTGTAAAATGGATGCGCACTAAAATGACTAAAACAGTAAAAAATATGAAAATTTTGCTTTGTTTTAATGTAGGCTCCAAATATCACTGTATATCTCCCACATAGTAGCACCTGTGCATAAAATGAAGGATTTTTTTGTTATTTTATATGTTATGAACAAAAACCTCTTTCACTTTTCAAAAATTCCTTACCATTATTTCACAAACTGATTTTGTACTAAACTTGTCATTGTGTGCAACAACTGACCTCAAAACATGCATAACCAAGAATCACTCATTCATTTCGGTCATATCTTCTAATCTGGGAGCTGGTTATGGGAGTGTTATATACTGTTGGAAAGTTTTTTCTGAGCTTCTTCCGATGGACACACTTGTGACATGTTTTGTGCTAAACATCATGTGCAAAACATCTAACAAAACCAGACACAGTAAGAGCTCATGTTGATCTCTAGTGACAGGCTGCGAAGACTGACACTAACAGGAGCGTCCATCCAGTGGGAGTTGGATAAGAATGATTTTCTATATTCTAGTACGTTGGAGCTTTATTTTCAATTGGAGTTGAATATTAGATAATTATTAGAAACACATTAGGTGGTTTTTGTCCCGGAGTGGGTTTCCACCTTAAAAAATGTGTGCATTTGTGTTCCTTTTGTTTGCTACTATCATTGTACAAACACTGATAATAACTGAAGATTAACTAATGCTCTAATTGAAAGGAATACTAATTCACCCCACCTCTCAGTATTTCCAACACACATAACATGACCTGAACACATTCCTTGGGCGCCCTCACATGACTTGACCCAGATGCATTGCTTAGGCGCCCTCACACGACCCAACACAACCTGACCTAGACGCATTCCTTGGGTGCCCTCACACAACTAGACCCGACCTGACATGCCCGAATGTATTTCCGCAGGCGCCCTCACATGGCACAACCCAACCCAACCTAACTCGAGCTGCCCAAGCATGTTTTTCTGGGTGCCCTCACATGACTTGACCTAACCCAACCCGACCCGACCCGGTTTGCTTGAACACATTTCCTTGGGGGCCCTCACATGACATGACCCAACCCAACCCACCCAAATGCGCGTTTTACTTAGGCGATGTCACACGGCACGACCTGACTTAACCGACCCGACCCGACCTACCCAAACATGTTTCCTTCTGCACCCTTAGAGTACGACATGACTCGACCTGAGTTGACCCAAATGCATTTCATTGGGCGCCATCACACGATCTGACCTGACCTGACCTGCCCGAACATTGAAGGCACAAGGGAGAAAACAACAAATGAATCGTACGAACATGAACAAGGCACGCGAGCATTTCATATGGCGTTGTCACATAGAATAACATGACCCACCCCAACGAAGGGTGCACAATGGAGCAAATATAAAAAGGAAAAAAAAAACATGCACAAGCAACACAGGTGGTCACAACTTAGCATTTTTTGTACGACCACCCTCACACTACCTGACCTGCCCCAACCTGACCTGCCCAAACGTTTTTCCTTCGGCAACCTCACATAGCATGACCCGATCGAACCCAACCTGACCCACCCGAAAATGTTTCCTTGGCCACCCTCACACGACCCGACACGACCCAACCCAGAGGAATTCCTTGGGCGCCCTCACATGACCCGACCTGACTTGACCCACCCAAACATGTTTCCTTGGGCCCCCTCATAGTATGACATGACCTGACCTGTCCTGACCTGAACGCGTTTCCTTGGGTTCCATCACATGACTCGACTCAACCAGCACGCCCATGTTTCCTTGGGTAGTCTCACATGGCACGACTCGACTAGATGCAACCCTAACTGCCAAAATGCATTTCCTTGGGCGAGCTCAGACGACCTGATCATACGACTCAACCCGGATGCATTCCTTAGGCGCCCTCACATCAACCGACACAACTTGACCCGGACGCATTCCTTGTGCGCCCTCACACAACCCGACATGACCCAACCTGAATGCGTTCCATGGGCTCCCTCACAAGACTTGACCCAACCTGACTCGCCCGAACAACAAATTTCCTTGGGAACCCGCACACAGCACGACCCAATCCGGCCCAACCCGAACGCATTTACTTGGGTGCCATCAGATGAAAAATTTGCTATTCCTACGCTTTTTTCCTAAATGTCGCACTTCCGACACCTTGTCCCAAAACGTCACACTTTCGATGCTTTCCCTAAATGTCACTATTTCGACGCTTTTGTCCTAAATGTCACACTTCAGGAATTTTTTCCCTAAACGGCGCATTTCTGACGTTTTTTTCCTAAACATCGCACTTCCAACGCTTTGTCCCAAAACATTGCTATTTCGATGATACCCTTAAAGGTCACTATTTTGACAATACTCCCTAAACATCGCTAGAGCGATGCTTGTAGGCGAGATTAAAAAATTTGAGAAAATTTGGGGAAATTTCCAACAATATGTCAAAAATGTCAGAACTAAAGTTTTGGAAAATTGATAGTATGTAGTCATGACGCATCAGACGAAGAAAAAGGTCTTGGTTAAAAAGGGTATCAAAATTCAACCTAGATCATCTGCTCAATATAGCACATACAACAACACATGATCATCAAATTGTCAAAACCCATATAACCATGACATTATAATTCGTTAGTTGATCACTTCATTGTTGATATAACTCAACACGTGAGTCCTCACCTTGCTATTGTCAGTGAAGCCATCACCTTTTGCACCATACTACTGAACGTTAAACGTGTTACTGCTAGAATTGGAATTGTCCCCTTTTCCTAAAAGGCTATGTATTGAACTCGCTCCTTGCAACACAAAAGAGCCTATGAAACTTACAGGCAACATAAAGAGAAGAAAATTCATCTTCAATATTAAAATAAAATTCACTCGAGTGTTCTTTTCAAAAAAATTAATGTGAATGCATTCGACTACCTTTTCAACGAAAAAATAGTTGACTACCTTTTCAGCGAAAAAGTATTCGACTGCCTCTTCACCATGACGGTCACTTGAAAGTTGAGTTTCAACATAGCTCTTGATTTCGAATTGAAACCCCACTCCTTTATATACGTTGATTGTGGAATTCCCTCACCCAATGTCATAACCCTTTTTTCTAGTTTTATTATGTTTATTATTGTCCACAAACTTTGCATTAACGGTACTCATGATAACGAATTACTAGCTAAATGTAGATTTACACCACATATATAGGGATTTGATTTGTAAACAAGGTAAATAATTGTTAATCAGTTTTCCAGTGGTCCTAACCAATCCATATTTTTTATACATGTCTATAAAGACACCCGCTGAGCACTTCCATTCCATAGGCCAACTTTAATACTCTAAAATTAAGAAGTTGTTGTTACATCACTCGGTGATATTGGTATTCATTGTATTAATTACATATTTCCTTAGTCTCTTACTATTTTTTTTTTTTTGGGTCTAAGCCACTATATTTTGCTTTATATATTGCTTATATATCACTTTGTAATAAGGAGATCACCAATTGACTTACACTTAGATGGAAAAATATAATAAATTTTGATTCAAAAATCACCGCCTATTTCTAAGTCGTTGATCTATGTTTTCTTCTATTTTGGAAGGTGGTTTCATAACATAATTTTGAAGTTTAATACTTCTTTGCAATAATAAAATATTTGTAATTTGGATTTCTTTAATAAGAAATTAATGGGATTGTGCTTCGGTGGTAGTAGGAAAATGCATAATGAGGTTGTATCTCGTTTAGTTTTCTATTTAGTAACTTTAGTTTTTTCTAAGAGAAAGAGAGATATTTGATTTATTTAAAGAAATAGTTTCAGATATGGTAACAAGACCTAAAATTAAAAAGTCTGAAAAATATTTTTTCTTTTATCTATTTAAGAAAATAAATTAATAATAAATAGATTAATAACTTAAATATTGGTAGGTGACAATCTATCTATATTCATTTTAAATTTATGTACAAATTATTTTAAATTTTGAATATTAAAAATTATTTTGAGTTTTGAATATTAAAGGTAGTTCAATTTACATTTACATGATAATAATGAATAAATAGTATCATCACTCCTTATTAACTAAAATATAATAAATTTTTATATAATGAATTTTAATAATTATATTAATATAAAAAATATATTATAATAATAAAATAATATTAGATAATATTAATTTATTAATGTTTAACATAATAATATTAAATATTATAAACTCCATGATAAACATAAAATATTATAATTAATAAACATTTTTCTTGATTATTTGAATAATATTTTAATATTAAATACGAGTAATATTGATATTAATAGCTTTTTAACATTAATAAAAATTATATATTACTTATTTTAAGTATTACTATAATTTATTTTGGTAAAATAATCATAAGATTAATATTATTAATAATAATAATAATATTAGTAGTAATTGTAACAACAATGCATGAACACTTTATATTAATACTAATTTTATTAATAACATTATTAGTAACATTTAATATGTTGAGAAATAAAACACATAATGTAATATATCATCTGATAATGTTACAATTAACGCCTATATTTATATGATTAAAAATAATAATATTATTATCAATTTACATATCATTAATAATAATATTTAAGTAAATAATATTTTTAAAAGCATGATCAACCATGAATAGCCATGGTCATCAGTCAATATCTCTATTGTTATAATTTTCGAATATGGTCAACGATAATTAGCATGGTTGAATGGTCAACCATTTTCAACCATGCTCATACATGGTCAACCATAATGGTCAGCCAAGATCAATAAAATTCACTAATGTCAACATTAATGTCAACCAAGATCAATCACATTTACTAATCTCAACAACATTAAGCATGGCATATAAATGTTGATGGTCAAACTATGGTTGACCATCAACAACCACTATCACAATGGAAACCATAGTGAAATCAAAGTGAACTATAGACAAAGCATAGTCAAAATATGGTTATGTATAGTCAAACCATTTTCAAACGATTGTCACCTACCATCAATCATATCCAACTATGGTTCAACTTAGTCATATCATGGTCAAACATTGATCATTCATAATCAAACAACAATTTAACCGAAATCAACCATGGTTAAGAATAGTCAAGCCATAGTCAAAACATAGTCAATGATGTTTACTAGTGTTGTTTTGAATGTTTGTCTATGTTTGGCTACATTTGAGGGACAAAACTCATCAGCTTAAGTCAAACAGAGTTTTATTTAATTTTATTGATATATATTAATAACCATACATAGCCAAACACATTAGTGAAACATATTCAATCATACTCAAACCAAGTCAACCAATAGTCAAACATAGTCAACAATAATCGCTAATCAAGGTCTATATGGTCCAACCACGATCAGTCATTGTGAACCATGTAAAACCATGGTTAGTCATTATCAACTGTGATCAACCTTGGTTAACCATTGTCAACCATGAGTAACCATAATCAACTAAGGTCAACCATGGCCAATAATGGTCAATGATGTTGAACGAAGCTTAACCATGGTCAACCAAGTTCATCTAAGATCAACATGCTTAGAATGATTAACCAAGGTCAGCCATGGTCAATCATTATGAACCATGATAAAATATGGCCAAGCAAGATCAACATGGTTAGAATGGTTGAACATTGTTAATCATGGTCGACCCTTCTCGACCATGGCCAATTATGATCAACCATGGTCTAATATAATGGTAAAACATGATCAACCATGCTCAGACATGGGAAACAATGATTAAAAATCATCAACCATGGTCAACCATGGTCAACCAAGGTCATTCGAGATAAACACAGTTTGAAAGGTCAACCAAGGTCAACAAAGGTCGACCATGGTTGACTTTAATCAACCATGGTAAACCAAGGTCAACGAAGATAAACGAAGGTAAACCATGCTCAATGTTGTAATGAGACAAATATTGTCACAAATAACTTTTATCTTCCATTCAGGAACCATTTCAAGAATATTTTTGTTGCTGCTTTGTAAAAGTTCCTGAAATGGAAGATTTTTGTTGTTGCTTTGTAAAATTTCTTCAAATGATCTCTTTTGTTACTTTGTAAATATTTGTGTTGTTTCTTTCAAAAGCAAAGATTTTTGTTCTTGCTTTTGTGTGCTTCATTTATATTCTTGTAAAGACATCATTAATACCTTATATGAGCAAGGGAAAGTTCCATCTTTACTGGGGCCTATCACAATAACATCTCTAGAAGCTATTGTACGTGGAAGTTTGCTGGCTAAGAATGATTTTTTTTTTTTCAAGAAACTCTATGAGAGCCATGGCTTGATTAGTGACAATCCTTTAGTGATGTACGATAAATCTAGTTTCTAGTTTCCCTCAAGATTTAGGGACTTAAATGCATACTATCAGAGATTCTCCAAAGTAGTCCAAAAAAGACTACAAGGATTTTAAATTTATTATAACTCACAACTTCCGCACTACAGCTAATACTTAAAACTCGTCATTGTCATAGAATATATGTTCCTATTTCATGCGATAAAGGTTGGAGTTATTTATTTAATCCTTTAAAATTGAAGGTCCTAAATGCATGAGTGATGTTTTTGGGTCGAAATCCCATAATTGAAGAGGTTTTCATTAAAGGAATCTGGGTTTTCTTCTTGGGTCAAAAATAAACCTTTGGTTGGTTCTTGGATATTTAATATATAATCTAATTCTTGTTATCAAACTTTAATTTTTTAGATGCATGCTTGTCTAATTTTCCTTCTATATTTATTCTATTCATTTAGGAATACATTTTGAAAAATTTATTGCATGATGAAGTATGTAACACACTTTTTAGCATATCAGCTTCCAAAGAAAGAGAAAAAAGTTAATTGTACAAGATTTAAATGTTTTCCTTTTAATTTTACAACCTTTAATTGTTTTACTTTTCATTATTTTTTTCTACGTGACAACTTATGTCTTGTTACAACGTATTTCATTATTAAAGATGACAAATTCTCCATCATATATGATAACCTTTTTCCATTCAATTTGATTGAAATGATTCACTTTCCTTCATCTTCCCCAACTAGTCATCATGTGATCAGTTCAATGGTTGTAACAAGAGGTTGGATTCCCTAAAAATATTTTTTTTATCCGAACTGTCTCACTATTTCTAACTGAAATTACACTTAACATGGCTACTCATTTTTTTGAAGTGACTGAAAGCTCTCACTATGCCTCTCAGGATGCTTGATCAACGAACATTTGCTTCATTTGCAAATATGTTAATGATTAAATGATTTATTTTCTCTTATTTTTATTCGATTCTTAAGAAAAAAAATTATTTAGAAAGAAGTCGTTATCTGTAGCTTTATGCTAAAAGAAAAACACAGTCCTTCTCCTATACTTGTTCCATAGAAACATTTGATCTGTTACAATGGTTAACAGAGTAACATAAACACTTCTACCAACTATCATCATAATATTACTGTCAATATTATAATATTAGTGTCAATATCTACCGAATACATCATTCAAAGGATATTGTTGGTTCATATTCTTACAAATTATAGATGCTCCTCTAAAAATTGTTCTTCTTCAATCCCCATCACTGATTCGGATTTATGTAGGAACGCAACAGAATAAACATATAACCATAAATACAAAGATATAGTGGAAAAATCACTTCATTTCATTAATATCAAAGAACTGAATTTTTTTTACGAACAGAATGGAAATAAACTAGTTAGGGCACTGGTAGCTATCTCTGAGAAGAGATGTGGCAGCTACAGGCCTCTAAACTGAGTTACAATGAGGCTCAAGGGCCTATTTATTATTTAAAAACAATAGGAAATCCTAAACAACCAAAACCCTAACCCTAGGAGATGAAGCGCCAAAACTTTGGGCCCCGTTTGGGTAAATTTGTGTTTCAACTTCTCGGGGACGTAACTTTCGCATACGATCTCTGTTTGACGCGTACCATACCTCATTAGAAATATATATCCGATGAATACAAATTTTGAGTGAGAAACATCGATCCGTGGACCGATGTTGCTCCCCGTTTTCCCAAAAAACGTCGTTTAGGGCCTCAAAATGGCTGCGAAAGTTCAGGACCCGAAAAAATGCTAAAAATAGTAAGTTGCGCCGAAACTAAAAAACTGAAAGAGACAATGGTGGGGCCCTAAGTGAAATAGGCGGGTGATCACCAATATCCACCTGGATCATTCCTCCCCACTTAGGAAGCAATGGTCCCCATTGCATTAAGTTCCTCCATGAGATGAGGAAACTTCTGCTGAACTTGGTCCCTGGTGAACCACTTTCCTTGGTGCAGGAGTTGGCCAGCTTTGATAACCCGATACAATTGGATCTTCTGTTGGCAAGTGTTATTGATTTGCATGTCCATGATACAATCTGTGGTGGCTTGTTCCATGCAGTTTGGGTTTAACTCTATTGGTGTGAGTTGTTCTTCAATGTCAGAGGTGTCCAGTAAAGGTGGGAAGTAAGGACGAAGGTGGTCCACATTTAATACTTGGTGCAGAACAAGGAATGGCGGAATACTGAGCTCGAAGGTATTGTTCCCTACAACCTTGGTGATGGTGTACAACCCATATTGGAGTAGGAGAAGCTTGCGGTGGGGTCCAGTGAGGCGCTCCTTCTGCAAATGTAGCCACACTTTGTTGCCCACTTGGAAGTTGTGTGGCACCCGATGTTGATCATGGCATTGCTTGTAATTAGCATTAGCTCTATCCAATATGTCATGAACCTGTTGGCATATATGTTTAATGCGCTCGATGAAGCTATTTTATTTGTCAACTTCCGACTGGACATGAGCCGAATCGGCCTTAGTAGCCGCAAATGGCATGGCTACATCAATGGGACATAGTGGTTGGAATCCCAAGCCCACCTGAAACGGGCTATGGACGATTGATCTGTGGAGAGCCCGGTTATAACTGTGTTGTACATATGGAAGGCTCTCGTCCCATTAGTGTGGATGCTTGGAGTTATACATGCACAGAATGTGTACAATCATTATGTTGACGACCTTTGTCTAGCCATCTGTTTGGGGATGGAAAGCTATGGACTTGGTGAGCTTGGTGTCCAACATTGACCAGAGGCTGGACCAAAATGTGTTGAGGAACCTGCTATCCTGATCTGATATGATAGACTGTGGGATCCAAAAGTGCACCCACACTCATTCAAAGAAGAGTTTAGCAGTAGCTTCTGCTGTGATATTCTTCCTGAAGGCTGTCATAATGGCCATCTTCGAGAATCTGTCGACGACCACTAAAACACAGTCATTTCTATGCTTAGTAGAAGGCAGGCCTGACATGTAATCCATGTAGATGGATTCCTAAGGTCGACTAAGGTTAGGTAGCGGAGTATATAGGCCTTGATTCTTGATGCTCGGTTTGGAAATGGCACAAGGACTGCAGGATATGATGTGCTTCCCGACATCCTTTCGAAGGTTCGGCCAATAGAAATACTTCTGTAGTACTGCTAATGTTTTCTCAACCCTGAAATTCCCAGCGACTCGGCTATAGTGTGCTTCCCATATCATCTTGGCACGCTCACTTGAACGAACACAAAGGTGTCCCAGGTGACATAAAAGTGCATTTTAGAGGTGAAAATTTGGAACTTGCATACCCCACAAGAGTGTCTTGTATGTGTGGCCGAATTCTAGGTCGCTCTCATAGAGAAGAGGCCAATTAGAAGTATCATGCCCATAAGAGTTGAGAAGAGTGGTGAGTGCCACGGTTGGTGGTTGACTGAGATAGTCTGCAACATTATTGGTGCTACCCTTCTTGTACTTGATGTTCAAATGAAACTGTTGCAGATATGTGGACCACTTCTGATTGTGATCATTATGAAACTTCCCTTGTGTTTGGATGAACTGCAGGGGTCGGTGGTCTGTTTGGGTGATTTTTTCCTTCCCCAAAATGTAATGCTTCCATTGTTGACAAGCTTGCACAATGGAATACATTTCTTTTTCATAAGTGGGATACCTATGAACTGTGTCAGACAATATCTCACTGTGATATGCCAATGGATGTCCCTAATGAGTAAGAACCACCCCAATAGCATATTCAGAGGCATCTGTCTCAATCTCAAATGGCTGTTGCAAGTCTGGTAATGTGAGCACTAGGGAAGAATAGAGGTGATTTTTCAATTATATTAATGCCTTTTGTTGAGATTCCGACCAAAAGAATTTTTCTCTCTCTCCTCCCTTAGTGACTTGAATCAAGAGCCAAGTGATATGAGAGAATCCCAACACGAACCTACAGTAGAAATTAGCAAGACCCATAAAGCTACGAAGCTCTCTTATAGTGGTTGGGGCTGGCCAATCCCGAATGACTTGGATCTTGGTTGTCTCCACGTGCACCCCCTTTTCATCAATAATGTATCCCAGATATTTATCCTGGGTCATGCCAAAAGTGAACTTCTCTGAATTGACACACAACTTGTGTTGCCACAGTGTTTGGAGGACTTGTCGGATGTGGTGGAGGTGCTCTTCCCAAGTCTGGCTGAAGATCAGAATGTCATCCAAGTACACTACTGTAAATGAGTTGGTGAATGGCTGCAATATGTCGTCCATCAACCTCATGAAGGTTGCAGGAGCATTCGTCAACCCAAAAGGCATGACCAGCCATTCGAAAAGGCTTTCCTTGGCTTTGAAGACAATATTCCACACATTGGAGGGTTCAATTGGTACGTAGTGATACCCAGAATTCAAGTCGATATTGCTGAAATATTTTTCCCCTTTGAGTTGGTCCAGAAGGTCATCAATCTGTGGGATCGGGTACCTATTCGAGATAGTTATCTTGTTCAGCACCCGATAGTCAATACAGAGTCTCCATGTCCCATCCTTCTTCTATACCAACACGATCGAGCTCCCATAGGGCGATGAACTTGGTCGTATGTGACCTTTCTACAGTAGCTTCTGAATCTGCCTCTTGATTTCATCGTTCTCCATAATATAGCACTGATAGATTGGTCCATTGGACATCGGTGCACCTGGGGCCAGATCAATCAGGTGCTTGACCTGACAGTGTAGAGGAACGCCTGTAAGTGAGGTGAAGATGTCCTCATACTCCTCCAAAACCTTGTCCATTTTTTTTTTTCGTGCAGAGGAGCCCTGTCTGGAGGTCATGGCCATAGTCTTCTTCTTTCCCTGGGGGCGGATCATCAAGAAAACAAATTTCCCGGTTTGGGAAATGAGCTTACTGCACTTTTTTGTAGTAAACAAAGAGATAGCAGCAGGAGGTGGTACCTCTGGTATCTTATACAAATTATTTCCCAAAGTAACAATAATAGTGCGAGGCCGAGTCTCATACACATCATGACGCTTCCACAAGTATGGTTGTCCTAATAATACATCAAAAACATCAATAGGAGCAACGTCACATAATACCTCATATGTGAAGGGCTTGATGCTATAAGGAAGGCCGCACTACTGGCTGACGCAGAGATCTCGTACTTGGGTAAGCCACCTGATGGTGTATGGATGTGGGTGAGCTATGGTCAGCAAGCCTAACTACTTCACGGCATCTGCTGAAATGAGGTTCTTTTGGCTCTGATCGTCGACAATGAACTGTACCAGGGAGCCCTTTACCCACATCTGGGAGTGGAAGAGACGTTCCTCCTCCTCTGGATCTTCTGGTTCCTCCTTTTGGATCTTTCTAGTGGCAACAATGGCGTTGGGCTCTGCATCAATAATCTGTTTCCCTTTTTCATTCCCCTTGTCAGGTTCTGATTTAGAGTCGGAGCATGCATCTGACTCAGAAGCCCTCATCTCAACCACTAGCGACTGCTTGGCCCGACACTCAATTGTGTTGTGAGTGGAGCTCTTATGGAACTCACACCACTTTCCCGTTTCCTTCTTTGGATTTGCGGTGTTTTTATTTTCTTGTGACTTCGACAGGTTGTCTTGAGTCACCATGCCTTGGCTCTGTCCTTTGTTCTGTGGTTTGGGAGCACCTTTCCCTTTCTTTTGATTTGCAGATCCAATGTCTCGCTTCTTCTGTTTGAATTTCTGCTCAATCTTGGAAACATACCGGTATGTCGTACCAAGCGAGGAGATGTCGAGGAACTCCATTTCCTCCTGAATGTATCTGTGCAGACAATTGCGATACTTTAGCACCAAATGTTTCTCTGAATCTTTGATATCCAACTTTGTGTGTAGGGTATGGAACAGATTCGTCATCTCATTCACATATTGATCCCTTTGATGTAGCAACGTGGTCCATTATATGTACTTGTCATCATATCTCCCCACGAAATAGTACTATTCCTTGATGGCATCTCGAAAATAATTCCAAGTGGGTACGACTGAGAACAGAGAGGGTTCTGTCTCGTCCTTTTTCTCACAGTAGGTTTCCCACCAGTCCTTGACATGGGGGGTAGCTTTGAGGAGTGAAAAAATAATCTTCTCCTGGTCGGAAAAGTCATGAACCAAGAAATATCCTTCTAATAGATTCAACCATCTATCTACGACATCTGCATCTATTTGACCCTCAAATATGGGAATGTCAAGATTTACTTGTACCTTAAAAGGAGTTGCACCTCGAGAGTGGCTGTTGGATGCAGATGAGTCACCGGTGGGCAACCGTTGAAGGATCTGGCCAAATTTATCCATAATCATGTTACTTTGTTGTTCAAGGGCCTCCTCAAGCAATATTTTAATAGGATCACCTGCTCCCTCATCTTTCTTTTCGTCCCCCATGGGCGTCCGTTAGGGTTTGTGAGGCCGATCTTACAAAGGTTCCACCAGATCGATACCTAACTCCTTATACCCTGACCTCGTTGGGGACATGCAAAGAAGAATCGAGAAAAAGCAGACCGCTCTGATACCACTGATCCAGATTTATGCAGGAATGAAACAGAATAAAAATATAACCATAAATACAAAGATGCAGCAGAAAAATCACTTCATTTCATTAATATCAAAAAACTGAAATTTTCTTATAGACAGAATGGAAATAAACTAGCTAGGGCGCTGGTAGCTATCTCTGAGAAGAGATGTGATGGCTACATGCCTCTGAACTTAGTTACAATGAGGCTCGAGGGTCTATTTATTATTTAGAAACAATTGGGAATCCTAAACAACCAAAACCGTGACCCTAGGAGATGAAGTGCCAAAACTATGGGTCCCATTTGGGTAAATTAGTGTTTCAACTTCCCGAGGACGTAACTTTGGCATACGATCTTTGTTTGACGTGTACCATACCTCGTTAGAAAGATCTATACGAGGAATACACATTTTGAGTGAGAAACATTAGTTCATGGACCCGTGTTGCTCCCCGTTTTCCCAGAAAACATCGTTTAGGGCCTCAAAACGGCTCCAGAAGTTCAGGACCCAAAAAAATGCTAAAAATAGTAAGTTGTGCCAAAACTTAAAAACAAAAAGAGACAATGGTGGGGCCCCAATTGAAATAGGTGGGTGACCACCAATATCCACCTGGATCAATCACTCACCTGATAATGCCATTCATCTAAGAAATCTTTAATTTGATCAAATTTTCTACTACAACCTTGATATAAAGTTTAAAAAATGTACCTTACCAAGACAACTCCTAAGGTTGACAAGAAACAACATTTATCTTTTCTCAGGCACGTGCCATTCCAGCTATAATTGTTGTTGGAGGGTGTCTCCCATCAACACCAAAAACCTAGAAAGGTGCCTTAGTTAGAGCATATAGACACTGTAGAATAAAGTAATATACTTTCACTACAAATAAGGAAACCCCACAATATCAAGGGAAGTCATAAATGACCCTCTATAAACTTTATCCATAGCCAAACCATCGCCTAGTTGTAGCTTTGGAACTACCTTTCCTATAGATATCATGAATTCCATTAAGGTGTAGCACCCAATATATTTGTCTAACAAAAGATTTATTGTTTCAATTATTTTGAAACAAGATTTCTTGTTCGAGTTGTCTTAGAAATGTTATTATTCCAAATGGTTCAGCTTATAAGGATTCGAAATTTTCTTTAGGAGGTGTCCAATTTTTTTTTGTATGAGAGGACTCATACTTTGAAACCATAAACTAATTAGAACTCTAGCCCTATGTTTTAACTTTAAATATGAAAATTCCATGTTGCGATATTCTCCATTATTCATGATTTTTTATTTATTCATCTATACGAATATGAAAAATCTTATATATATTAATTTCTATAACTTTTCAACATATAATATATATTGAAAAAATATATATTTTTCAGAGATAGATAATTTATTTTGAATATATTACTATTATGTATAAATTAGTATATATTCATTATAATTAATGATTTACTACATAGAATGTGTATGTTTAAGACATTACTATTACATATAAACTAGTATGGATTCACTGTAATTCCTAATCTACTAAGTTATGAGGCAAATAAAATCTTTCAAAGTGTAAATCTTATGTGGAGTATAAAATTTGAAAAGAAAACTTATTCATGATTTTCTATTTATTAATTTATATGAATATGAAAAATCTTATATATCTTAATTTATATACCTTTGCAACATATAACATATATTGACAAGTTATATATTTATCATACGTAGAAATACTATGTTTGAGACATTAAGGTTATATATGAACTAGCATAGATTCATTATAATTTATAATCTACTAAATAAGTTACCACATAAATGAAACCTTTCGAAATGTAAATCTTATTTGAGTATAAAATTAGAAAGTGATTTTGCACCTTGAAAAAATTGGTCCCTCTCAACTTTTGTTAAATAGATTTATACTAATTCTTAATAATATTATTTATATTTATACAAATTTCACAAATGAATATTCTTATTTCAAGTTTCATCAAAAACATAATACATACAGTTACATGTTTTACCAACTTGATGGGTTGAGTGATTGATCATTATAAATGTTTTTTTGTTTAATTATATGTTATTAATTATAGTGTTGTATGATTATTATTATTTTTTGGGAAAAATAGTTTATAATTTTATTAATAAAAACAAAATTCCAATACAATAATCTAAAATGAATAGATTTATTGTTTTCAATTAGTTATTAAATTTAGTTTATATTATGTGTTATTATTGTTATTTTTTTGCTTTAATATTTTATTTTGGACATTACAACATTTCTCTTATTGCGCGGATAGGCGCAATCTAGAGCCTAGTATGACCCCGATATTAGGTATGTGTTCTCAAAAAATAATAAATTTTTTTTTGCTAATGTCAGCTAAAGCATTAATCTAATCTTTAATTTTATATAATTTGAATATTTAGATTATATATAACTTTTTAACTTATTAGTGGGATGAAATTAATTAATAAAATACAACTATGTATTATTTATAGAATTTGAATGGATCATAAATTTACCTTTAACATAGACATTTACCACATTGAATTTCCAAATTAAGTACATCTTTACTCCTTACTAAAGTCAATACCATTACCTAAATCAAAAGAAAAGAGTTAATTCAACACAAACAATCAAAATCCAATTTTTTTTAATATTTCTTTTAATTAAATATCTGTAAAATGAATCTTTAAAAAGAAAACCCATGTTCTATGGATAAATTAAAATATTGAAAGACATAAATATTTCCCCATCAAAATTTAAATATTTCAAAATTTAAATAAATAAAAATCTAAATAAACCAAGGGTTTGGGACAAATTAATATCGATACCATGGGCTAAATACCATGGGTCAAATACCATATTTATAAAAAAAAATATGGTAAATAAATAAATATAAAAAAGGTATAAAGAGGTATGATAAATAAGTAAATATAAAATAGGTATAAAGAGGTATGGTAAATAAATAAATATAAAAGAGGTATAAAGAGGTAAGATAAATAAACAAAAATATATCAAATATGACTATAAATAAAAATCAAATATATAACAAGCTTATAGGCAAAATACCATAGTAAGTAAAAGATGTATGGTAAATAAATATAAATATAAATAAACCAGAGGTATGGTAAGTAAATAAAACATATTTTCATATTTACTCCATAATATATTTTATATTTACGAACACTCAAAAAATAGGTTTTATTTAGGTGAAGCCTATGGTCCAAATACCATGGGCTAAATTATTATTAATACAATGCAAAAACACATTATTAACCCTAATATAATATTAAAATATTATTATTATTATAATTATTAAATCTAATACCCATAATATTAATATATTATAATATTAATATTATTAAATTTAATAAATTTCGATTAATACAATATTAAATTTATTATATTATAACATATATAAATATATCATGATATATATTAACTCTAGATATATATGGGAGAGAAGAACACACATATAGAGTGATAGAGGTGGAGATATAGGGGGATTGACAAAGGAGAGATGGAGATAAACTAAAGGAAAGGGGAGAGGAGGGATGCAGAGTGAGAGAGGGAGACACAAATATGGAGGGGGTAGAGAGAGAAGGATAGGGGGAGGTTGATAGTGATAGGATTAGAGGAGAGAGATATGGGGGAAGAGAGAGGGGGGGTAAGAGAGAAAAGGAGAGAGATATGGTGGAAGAGAGAGGGAGGTAAGAGAGAAAGGGGGAGATAGGAAAGACCACAAAGATGACTTGAGAGAGGGAGGGAAGAAGAAATATAGAGATAGAGCTAAGTGGAGAGAGAGAGAGAGGGAGTGACAAGGGAGTGAAGGAGATAAAGTCTGTATGTTTATGGGGGAGATAAAGAGACAAAGTAGGATGTATGGATAGAAGGGGGGAGAGAAGGAGAGAGGGAGGGATATAGTAATGTAGTTCGAGGTGTTAGTGACCTATAAATATAGGATTCATAATTTTGAATTGACTGATGGTAATATTGTAAATATGCACATACTTTTCCTTCTGCAAGTTTCATTCCCATATTTTGTAAAAAAATAACAAAAAAAAATCAAAAAATCAAAAAGAGGGTAAAAAGTCCTAAAAGAACAATCAAAGGACTTAGAAAAAATAAGATACCCCAAAGGAAAAGATGAATAAAATATGAAAGTGTGCTAGCATAAGTGCCACTATTTTTTGCAGTTGATTATGGCAGAGTGTCAATAAATTCCATAATCCATGATGATTTAAAAATTTTAATCTTGACTTGTCATGTTTCAATTTTACTTGTTGTAGATAGAGAATAAATAAATGTCATACAGTTTAATCATGACAATTCAATAGTTAGGTAGAGAATAAGTGAATCCAACAATTTAATCTAGATTCTTGGTTGAAATAAGTGTAGAATTAGATAGTTTTACTGCTTTCTGAAAGAATAAATGCTGTAAAGGTTGCTAGCACAAATGCACCTAATCAAAATGGAAGAAAAAATGTTAGCAGTTAAATTGGGTAGGTAGAAGAAGGTGAGAAGCATCATTGTAAATATTATTTGCCAGGGCTGCAAATAAATAACTTCCCTTCCCCATACCCATTATTATTCTAAACTATCAATCAGAAAGACTCGAGGCATTTCCTTGACTTCTGTTGGGACTGTACCCAAGGCTCTATGGTTGATCAGTTGAAAGTGTTAAATGTCTATATTAATCCCTAAAAACACATTATTTTCCATTAATGCATTCATTTCCCTGAAAATCATAAGTAAAAACTTCATTTTTACTCAAAATATACTCTAATCCTCATTTGTTTAACTTCCCACGTCATTTGAAAGCATAAAACCCTCAAAATCACATTTTATCCTAAGTTTAAGTGATGAAGTTATTATAATGCAAATTTTCTTTTTCACTTTCTTAGTTACATTAATGTATTTTGAGTATCCATTGTTCCCTTGTCATTTTAACTTTAAATTATTTAATAACTCCCTATAAAATAACCTTTTCCTATTTTTTATAACGCTCTTTTATAAAACATCCCCTAAAACCCATTAATATAACTTTAGCCAAAGTTAATTATACCCACATGTTTAAATAAAGAACCACATTATACCACCTTTGGCTAAATATATCATTATGTAAATATCCCGCCCTCTATGGTTGTTAAATCAATTTGATTTAATTAACTATATAATAAAAATATATCCCTTGTTTATATTTCCCTTTCCTCACTCCCTTAACCCAAGGTTAAAACTATAACCTCATATATATTCCCTGACACATATCCCTTTACTACCAGTATTAACCTTGGCTTAAAGTCCCTTTTTCACCCCTCTTGACCACTTTAATCCATGTATAAAATATGTTTATACATTAATCTTAACAAAACCCTCAGAGCCTTCAGATTAAATGTTGACCATCTGATCTTCTCATCTTGTTGATCCAACATTTCTCATTGAACGCGAAGAACAAACTTCAACCCCTTATCTTTCCCCATCGCATCGATTATAGGCCATCTGACTCCAAGTATCCCTAATATAACAATCAGAAACAAATCCGATAAAACATTCCCCCGTCCCCACCATTTCCTATCGGATTAAATTTAAACCGTTGATCTCCCCTTGTCAGATCTACTCCTATCGGATTAAATTTAAACCGTCGATCTCCCCTTGTCAGATCTACGGCCAGAATTTAAAGCCCCAGCCCCACTACATTTACCCGACAACTTCGCATCAAATATCGACCGTTCGCTCCACTCCACTAGATCCGACGATGTAGATTCCATTTCACATTTTAAAAGTGATCGAATGAAGTTACCAAAAATTTTTGCGAAAAAAGTAGTTTTGAGAAACCGCTGCTCGCTACATGTCCAAATTATATTGGATCGCATTGCTCAAGATTAAAACCACTTACTGCTCAAAAATAATGCGAAAAACATTTCCGGTTTCTCCTTCAAAGCGTACAAACCACTCCTGCCATTAAGCCTACAATTAATATGATTTATCATGTTTTGACTTAAGGCTTGGCCTTAGTTTTTTTCACTATTTTCATAAACATTTCATGCATTAACCTTTAAAACCTCTGAGAACACTTTGCAGAGCCTCCCGATGCCATTTTCTAGTATCCTCTGAATCTATAAATCATTTTTACTCTGAAAGTTGTTCCTGAGAATCTCCACAACCTCTGCCAGCCAAATTCAACAGAATTGAAGATTGTTGCAGACCAGTAACTCCTTACGACTGAAAATCGTACCTTTCAAAGGTATTTTTTTCCATTCCAACCTATAAAAATCCTCAAATTCCAAGGAAAGTAAGCTAATTGAACTAGCTTTTACTAAAGAAAGTTGAATTACACTTCTGAGAAAGTCTAAAAACCTTCAAAATTTAGGCGAAACTCTGTCAAAATTTCTCCAGAATCCATTGTTTCCATTTTTAAGGTTTTAATCTATTCCAAGATCATTTTCACAACTGAATTTGATCTAGAAGACTTTCTGCACTGTACAAAGCGACTTTTTCCTCATAAACCCTCGCCCAAATTCATAATTCTTCCCAAATCTGCTTAATTGACCTTCTGTTTCTCAAGAGAACTTAGAAAACTATATAATATTGCTCTGTTCATTTAAAATGACCAAGAAACAGGTCACCCCTAAAACTAGAGGTCCTAAATCTCAGAAGCCTGCCTCTAGCAAGCTTCCAAATCCGAAACCTCCCAGAATTGATAAACCTACTCCTATTTTAACTGCTGATTCTACTAAAATTTTTAGACCTTTATAGCCTCCTATCACCACTGAAGAAATAAATCCTTTGATTGACTTAGATTATAGAATTGCTGATGCCACTCTTGAATTTGATCTTCTAGAAGTGCATAACTAGTGCCAAAAGAAATTTGAAACGAAAGAGACCAATGACATACCTATATGGGAATCCAATTTTCCCAAGTATGTGGTTCCCATCACCCATCCTGCTCAGGATTTCATCAAGATGTGTCAGATGCATTATATTCCTGATCAAAGGTGCATGATTAATAAATATAGTGAGGTCTTATTTTACATAACTGTTGAATCAATTAATAACATTCTCCAGCTAAGCCATGACCCACAAGCAGTGTCATTATCAATTGAAGACCTGACCCAGATGTATTTAGACTTAGATTTCCCTAGGAAGTTTGAAATCCTTCAAATCTTCATGCCCAATCATGTCAATCTTCCCAAGGTGAATCCTCCTTATGATACCTTTGATTTTCTTGAAGGCTCCAGATCGGTCATTTCCATGCTATCATTTATTTTAGGTTATGTCAATGATGAATTCACAGATGCCTCCATCTTAGGCTTGCTCTCCACTTTGTCTCCTAGACAACAACCAGAGTTGGTCTTTGATTTTGCTAAATTTATTGCTAACAATATTCATTATCAGCTAATAAAATTGCCTGATGAAGGAGTGTTCAAATATACTTCATATTTGTTGCATCTCTTCTTGTTCTTTCAAGAAGATAATTTTCCCTTTGCACTACAGAAAAGGGATATGGAAGGCAAACCACTTTCAGTAATATTTTGGACTTCTCTTCTGAGAAAGAATAGCAGTGAGTGCAGTTACAGTGATTTCAATGACCTATTTATCAGACCTGCTATCAGTTTATTGGATAAAGAAGAACCACCAAGAATTAATGAAGAAATCAAAAGAATTTAATAGTTGTCTGAAAACTGTAAGGTGGGTGATTGGTATTTATATAAAAATCACACTGAGATTAGAATATATGGTTCGATATTGGCCCCATACAAATTTCCAAAGTTTCTAACCACCAGAATCTTTGCTTTGGAGTACATAAGGAAGATTTTGAATGCTGATGTAGTAAATTTCATCACATCTAAAAAGAAGGCACAATTTAAATTGAAAAATCAAATTGGCTCTTTCATTATAAACAACAGAGATGCCTTGAAGGAAGCAATCAACAAACTATCAGCATTAAAGTTTCAAGAATTTTTTTACTAGATCTATTGTTAGAAAACTAAATATTATGGAGCAATGCAACACATAAAATATGCGGAAAATAAAAGCACACAAAACACATAAAACTAGAGAGACACAGATATACGTGGTTCACCCAGTTTGGGCTACGTCCACCCCGAAAAGCTAGTCCTTTCTTTCTATTATCCAGCAAAAATGAAGAGACAAAACCTACAGCAGATCCACTGTAATATCCTTTGTTCTCTCTCATAGTCTCCCTCTCTATTTCTTGCTTCGAGAATACACACATAATGCACAGCCGCAATACAATACCCATATGTATATAAGGGGGTTGCCTTCTAGGGCAAAAAACCCTAATCTAAACATAACTTCTACCGTCAGATCATTTGCCTAATGAACGACCCAGATTGACTAGAAATTACTATTCTTTTACAAGGAAATTTTACATTAGTTTTTAGCTTCGGGGCACTGCCCCCGAACACCCCCGCCAAGGGGGGGCTCCGAAAAGAGCTGCCGCCCCCTTTGGACCCCCCACGGTAGCGATTAATTATGGGCAGCGTTGCCGCCCCTTTGAAGGTATAGGGGTACAATGTTGTGATACAAAGTAAACAAGATAATCAGGCTCCACACCCAACAATCTCCCACTTGGAGACTGATTGTAGCAACTCCACCGCTGCTTCATTTGCTGAAAATGACTCCTCTTTGGACCTGGCTATTTCTCATCTTCATCGTCATCCTTGAAGACCAATTGAAACTGAGCACATTATCAATTTCTCCCTGGTTACAACTTTTGTTAGCATATCTGCAGGATTCTGGCTAGTGTGTATCTTTTCCAACTTCAACTCTCCATCTTCCAATACTGACCGTATGAAATGGTACTTGAGATGTATGTGTTTAGTCCTGGAATGAAATGTTGAGTTCTTTGCAAGATGAATAGCACTTTTTCTATCACTGTATAGTGTGCCCATATCATGCTTCTTACCCAATTCATCCATAAACCTTTGTAACCAAATCATTTCTTTACTAGCCTCTGTAGCAGCAACATACTCTGCTTTTGTTGTCGAAAGTGCAACAACACTTTGGATTTTTGAAACCCAACTGACAGCTGTTCCACCTACAGTAAATACATATCCTGTAGTGCTCCTCCTGTTATCTCTGTCACCTGCCATATCTGCATCAACATATCCCTGTAGAGAAATTTTTGAACCACCAAAGCATAATTCTTGATTTGGGGTACCTCTCAAATATCTGAGAATCCATTTTACTGCCATCCAATGTTCTTTTCCTAGATTTTTCATGTACCTGCTTACAACTCCCACTGCATGTGCAATATAGGCCTTGTGCAGACCATTGCATACATTAAGCTTCCAACTGCTGATGCATATGGAACTTTAGACATATAATCCATGTCTTCTTGGGTCTTTGGGCACATCTCCTTACCAATTTTGAAATGGCTAGCAAAAGGTGTACTAACTGGTTTTGCATTATGCATATTAAATCTTTTCAACACCTTCTCTATGTACTCATTCTGAGACAGTGTTAATTTGCGGTTTTTCCTGTCTCTAGTTATCCTCATACCAAGGATTTGTTTTGCAGCTCCCAAATCCTTATTGCAAATGAATTTGCCAATTTTATTTTGAGCACATTTATTTCCTGCATGTTAGATCCTGCAACAAGCATGTCATCTACATACAATAAAAATATAATATAGCTTCCATCATTTTGCCTTTTTAGATAAACACAATGATCAGAGTGACATCTAGTATAACCTTGTTCAAACATAAAATTGTCAAATTTTAGATACCACTGCCTTGGAGCCTATTTTAAGCCATACAAGCTCTTCTTTAACCTGCACACCAATTTTTCTTTCCCTTTTACCTCATATCCTTCTGGTTGCTGCATGTATATCTCTTCCTCCAAATCTCCATGGAGAAATGCTATCTTTACATCTAATTGTTCAAGATGTAAATCTTCCGCTGCTACAAGACTTAAAACAGTTCTGATTGAATTCATTTTAACAACAGGAGAAAATATTTCATCAAAATCAATACCTTTCTTCTGTGCAAACCCCTTCACCACAAGTCTAGCTTTGTACCTCTATTTTCCTCCATCTTCTTCCTTCAGCCTGTAAACCCATTTATTCTGCAATGTAGTTTTACCTGCAGGCAACCTGACTAAGTCCCAAGTCTGGTTATTCATTAAGGAGTCCATCTCTTCTTCCATGGCTAGCTCCCACTTCTTCCTGCTTTCAACCTGCATTGCTTCTTCATAACATTCAAGTTCTTGAGAGCTCAGGTCACACTGAAATAATACCGCGAAAAATTCCTATTGAAGTCTACTATCTGTAGATCTTCTAACACACCATACTGGATGTTTGAGGTGCTATTCTTTGTAATGTTTGTCGGCTGTACGGCGTGGTTGTTGATTATTATTATTTTCAGGCACCTTTACTTTTTCAGATATCACATCAAGAACTGCGTATTCCTTGCTTTCTTTTTTCTGTTTCTTTTCCTACAACTGATTCTTATATAAGACCTTTTCATTGAATATTACATCTCTGCTCCTAATGATTTTGTGATTTTCATAATCATATAAGCGATAACCAAAATCATTAGCACCATATCCAATAAAGGTAAATTTCTTTGATTTTGCCTCAAGCTTTGTTCTATTTTCTTTATTAATATGGACAAAGGCCTCACAACCAAAAGGCTTTAAAAAAGAGTATTTTACCTTTTTACCTATCCATGCTTCCTCTGGAATACCACCATCCAAGGAACTTGAAGGCCCTCTGTTTATTAGATAAACAACAGTATCTACAGTATCTACCCAAAATTGTAAAGGCAATCCTGCATGCAATCTCATGCACCTTGCACGCTCCATGATTGTTCTGTTCATCCTTTCTGACACACCATTTTCTTGTGGTGTTCTTGGAACTGTCTTCTCTCTACGAATTCCATGCTCTGAACAGTACCTATCAAACTCTTTGCTGCAATATTCACCTCCATTGTCTGATCTGAGACACTTCAACTTCTTTCCTGTCTCAATCTCAACCAAAGCTTTCCATTTCTTGAAAGTATCAAATACATCAGATTTATTCTGAATACAATAAATCCATGTTTTCCTAGTTGCATCATCAATAAAAGTAACATAATAACGAGAGCCACCGAGAGATGATACCTGAGCAGGTCCCCATACATCTGTATGCACAAGCTCCAATTTTTTGCTCTTCTTTTCTTTCCCAACTCTGAGAAATATGACTCTCTTCTGTTTTCCATAAATGCAATTCTCACAGAAATCCAAATCAACATTCTTCAAACCTGGCAGCAAATTTCTTGAGTGAAGAATTTTTATCCCCTTCTCACTCATGTGTCCGAGCCTATGATGCCATAATGCTGCATCTGCTCCTTTGGAAGTTAAAGAATTAATAGAGTTAGAAATACCATTGCATAAATACAACGTACCAACCTTTTCGCCTTTTTCTATTACCAGGGCTCCTTTGGTGACCTTCCAAGTTGTATCTATGAAAGTTGTCACACAACCTTCACTGCCTAACTGCCCTGTTGAAATCAAATTTTTCTTCAGATCTGGAACATGCCTTACCTCCTTTAGTAGCCATCGGTTTCCATTCTGTTGTTTTACAAGAACCTTACCCATTCCAACAATTTCTGAGGTTTATCATCACCCAAAAGCGAACTGTCAAATCTTGAACATAGTCACCGAAAATATTTCTTATCAATTGGCATGGAATGAAAGCCACACGATCTATTAAAAATGGAGTAACATTTTTTGAAAAGAAAATCAAAGCATCTTTCAACACATCTGCATTAGCTATAATTTCTTGTTGTCGATATCGGGCGAGGAGGCTTCAAGATCTCTGATCTTTTCTTGAGTGTTCTTCTTTCAAGCAATTCCGGCCACATATCCACGATACGGACTTTGGATCGCCTTTCCTTGATTCTTGATAATAAGAGCTATTTCTTTCCATTCTTCTTCCCCCTAAATCTGCACTCAGCATTACACAGTCTCCAGAGACTTACTAGTCGCATTTCCTCGCCAAGGATAGCACCAACAACATCATCAAACTTTAAAGTACTAGATCCAGAGACAGAGTTACTAATGGCCATTACTAAACCATTCCAACTCTCTGGAAATGAGCAAAAGAATAACAGAGCTCTAACTTCATCATCAAATTTTACCCCTACAGAACTTAACTAATTGGTAACTATATTAAATTCATTTAAATGGTCTGCAACAGATCCACCTTCTGACATCTTCATATTAAATAGTCGTTTCATAAGAAATACCTTGTTTGAGGCCGAGGGTTTTTCATATAGTTTCGCCAACGTCTGCATCAAATCCTCTGTTGTTGTTTCCTTCGAAATATTGAAGGAAACTGATGCTGCAAGGCACAAACGTACTGTTCCGAGTGCCTTTCTATCGAGAATGTTCCATTCCGCGTCTGTCATGGCCTTCTTTGTTTTTCCACTCAATGGTAGGTACAAATCTTTTTGATACAGATAATCTTCCATCTGCATCTTCCACAATGGAAAGTTTTGGCCGTTAAATTTATCGACCCTAAACTTACCATCGTCTGCCATTCCTCCCACTCGAACCAGGAACCCTTCTTTCCAGCGAGTTTATCAGCCAAATATACCTTCGGCTCTGATACCAGTTGTTAGAAAATTTAATATTATGGAGCAATGCAACACATAAAATATGCGGAAAATAAAAGAACACAAAACACATAAAACTAGAGAGACACAGATATATGTGGTTCACCCAGTTTGGGCTACGTCCACCCCGAACAGCCAGTCCTTTCTTTCTATTATCTTGCAAAAATGATGAGACAAAACCTACAGCAGATCTGCTGTAATATCCTCTATTCTCTCTCACAGTCTCCCTCTCTATTTATCGCTCCGAGAATACACACATAATGCACAGCCGCAATACGATACCCTCATATATATAAGGGGGTTGCCTTCTAGGGAAAAAAACCCTAATCTAAACATAACTTCTACCGTCAGATCATTTGCCTAATGAACGGCCCAGATTGACTAGAAATTACTATTCTTTTACAAGGCAATTTTACATCTATTTTTAGCTTCGGGGGCGCTTCCCCCGAAAACCCCCACCAGGGGGGGGCTCCAAAAAGCGCTGCCACCCCCCCTGGACCCGCCAAGGCAGCGATTAATTACGGGCGGCGTTGCCGCCCCTTTGAATGTATAGGGGTCCAATGTTGTGATACAAAGTAAACAAGATAATCAAGCTCCACACCCAACAGCTATGACCCTCATGGTATTCTAAATAATCTCAGGGTCAAATGTAAATTTCCCCCATTCCTCCATGAATCAAAGCCAATAATTGAAAAATATGCCAATCAGTTGGAATGGGAACCAAATACTTTGATTGATGATGATGCACAAGTAATGCAGAATGTTGATACACAGGAAAAAAAAGGTGAATAATGTACAGGTGGTTACATTGAACCAATCAATAGAGACATCCAAAAAAATACCAAGGAAGGAAGAAGGATATTTGGCCGAAACAATCATTGAAAACAAATTCAAAACAGTATACAGAAAAAAGGCCAAAATGACTACTTTAGAAAAAGAAGGAGTCATAGATCTAGATGATACTAATGAGCAACAAGCAGATGATGAAGCCACCATCATTGTCAATGAGACACTCAGAGAAATTCAACATGCATAGGTACAAGCACAGGGTAAAGGAAAAGAGGTGGTTTAAATGGAAATGGATACAGAAGCTCCCCCTTCTTCTAAAACAACTGAAGAAATTGATTCTGATACTCAGAAGAGGTTCAAACTAATCAGTGAGAAAAATGAAGAAATCGAAAATGAAGTTTATTCTAAACTTTTAGAAGAAAAACCATGAGATAAGGACAGGATAGTAACAGCATTTGATTATGCAACCAATAAAATGATCATGTCCTTTCTTCAACCAGTGGTAGCACATCCAAAATTAGCCTCAGACTATAGAAAGACAGAATTTGTAGTAAATGCTGATACTATACATGAACTAGATCGAATAGAATTCCACAAGAGTGCATTAGAAATATTATATTCGAAGGTAGTAAGCAAAACAATGAGTGCCACTATGCTCCAAAAGACTGTATCCAACTTGCAAACTCAAATGAAGTTGGATAAAGCATCTTTACATGCCAAGGATTTGAGAATAAAATCCTTAGAAGATTTGGTCATTTAATTTGGAGCAGATCCTTATAATACTGAAGCTGCGAAAAAGTTAATAATACAGAAGAATGATGATATTAAAGCCTTAAGAAAGCAGCTCAAATTACCACAGAGTGAGCACCCTCAGACAAAAGAAATACTTCAGGAAAAAACAGAGAAAGAAGAAACAATGCAACTTGTTTTGAAAATGACAGCCCATATAAAGGATATGGAAAACCAAATAGAAGCTTCAATGCAAGAAAATGAAAGTTTTAAGAAAGCTCAGAAATTTTCCATTCCTACATTTATTCCAACTGTAAGTACAATTGTTCCCTCAACATTGGCAGAGAATTTGGCACCGAAAGGAGTATTGGCAACTATAGTGTCAATCAGTTCTAAAGACATCTCTGCCACTTCTTCATCAACATCATAGGTAAATACAACAAGAGAAACAACTACCATAGTCAAGGTTATGGAAGATATGTCCATAAAAGATAAAGAGATAATCAGTTTAAAAGGCACCATCAGAAATCTAGAAACATCCAACAGAGATGCCTTAATCACTTCTAAAGGACATGAGCAGAGGGCCAACAGATTACAGGAACAGGTTAAATTTCTTCAACAACAAGTAAATCTCACTGAGAAGTTATCCTACATTAAGAATTATCTATGGAATAATATCATTCAGGGCATACATTTGCAATGGCCCTCAATCCAGATAATTTATGAACAAGAAGAGTTACTTAAAACAACACAGATAGAAATACTGAAGACCAAAGAAGAACTGGCTAATAAACCTTCTCAAGCCTTGAGGCTTATCACATTTTTCAATAGTAAACATAGAGAGGAACTTGAAGAGTTAAAAATTCAAGACAGAATTGAAAGTATATTACAAATAAAAAAGATCCTGAATAAGAGAAACATGATGAATAATCTAGAAGACAGGTGCAAATATATGAACTTGGCTATCACCAGATTTGAGGCCAAATACACAGTACTATCACAAGCAGGTTTACCAGATATTCATGCAATCAATGAAAATTTAATGCCACAAAAGGATTATGACAACAAAATCAGGGCTTATGCCAAAGAGCAGGTCAATAAACCTTTACCTTAAGGGACCCGTACTGGTAAAGTCATTTTGGAATATTTTGAAAACTTATTCTTTTTGCAAAATGAGATCAAGCATATTTTTGTCGTTAAGCCCAATTTCACAAAGTATACCGAGGAAGATGAAAGTTACAGGAAGCTAAAGAGCATGAAAATTCCAAATGCAGAGCAATGGCAGGAATTCACTGATTTACTATGAAAATTTGTAGTTAAAATATATCAAGATGAAAATTAGTGGTCGAAGAATATCAACGGTCAAAGTGTATCGGTGGTAAAAGAGTATCTGTAAAAACAAATGTTACTGTTGGTTATTTTTCAATTACAGCAGTAAAACAGTGAGAAAACTAAGTTAAAGATTATCAGAGAAGAAACGTAAAAGAGGAAGAGTACACTACAAGTCATCTTCCACAAGATAATGCCCCAAGTGCCAACAATACTTCCAGCTAAACAAAAAATCAGTTTGAGTAGATAAAATGTTCTATTTTTCTTGTAAAATAGGACAACTTGCAAACTGTTTTGCTGCTGTCCCTCTTCTTATGTAATATTTCCTATTTTTTCTTGAGATATTATCTCAAACTTTGAGATATTTTGTAAGTAATTCAATTTTATAAATATTTCATCTTTCAGAGTATTCAGTGTGGAATAAAATAATCAAGACTACTATAGAATTTTTTGTTGAAAACATTGGGATTTTATGTGAGTTAAGTTGAAGCAGCAGGGTGGAAACTGAAGCAAATAGACATCATAACTAATGATCCTCGTGCTGATCATATGAGTATTGTATCTTCCAGTTTTCATTTTTTATTTCCTTAAGTTTCATTCATACATCTTGTGTTATTTTCCATCTTAAATGAATAACTAGGAAAGATATTATAGAATTAGTGTAAAAAGTTCTCTGTTCTTACTAGTTTTCATGTTTATGTTTTCTGCTGATTTCCAGACTTTAGAATTCTTAATTTCTCTTTACTCTCGTTTGACCTCAATTTCCCTCTTCCCTTTCTGTGATCTAAGGATTCTTAATTTCCCTTAGTCCAGATCATACCATTTCATCAAAAGAGCCTTTTAAAACCATCTAAATATCATTTATCTTGCCCTTACTAAATTTGTTCTTTTGACCTAGGTTTTCTTGTCTTGTTTGCTGGAAATTTGACTCCATTTCCCAATGGTTAGGTAGATCTTTCTATGGTTTCCCTTTTACTCCTTTATTCCCACCAACATTCAAAAATTCAGACCAAATTGGCCACTCATACCTAGCCTAAAATCCATTACAAAACAAAGTTAAATATTAAGGAGAGATACCTCTCCAAAATTCAGGAAGGCTAGATCCTAAAATCGGAAAGAGGTTCTTGGTTACCCCTAGTTTTCTTTAACTTTAAACCAAAAACCCACGACCTAAGAATTACTAGGGTGATAATATATTGGCGACCATACTGGGGAACTAACCACTCTCCAGTTTTAAGTTTAATCTTGGAGGAAGATTTTCAAAATATATCATTTCTACTTTAAGATTAAGTTTAAAGGTTGTGGGTATTTACCCAATAAACATTCTGGCTCCCAAGAAAGTATATTACAGTAGATCCAACCCTGATCCCAATCCTCCAGATATAGTAGACAATCCAGACCAGATAGGAAACAAGAAAAAACAAAATGATAGTTCAGAAACTGAAGTACCTCTGAAAAGAGCCGATTCTTTACCCAAAGAATTAGTAAGCTTATCAGATATTGAATTTGACTTAAAGTTTGAAAAATCATTATTTAGAACCAAGTCTGAAACTGATTTAAAGGAAATTGTTTTAGATCATGTTTTTACTTCTTATGTAAGTGAGAAACATAAAATTATTTCATTACCTACTAAATCAGACAAAACTGAAAGTCAAAGTCCAGTAAAAAGGGTAAGTGACACAAAAATTAAAGACATTGAAGAAGCTGTTAAGTTAGCCAATTTTTTGTCTCAATTCAAACCTCTAGTTTCCCAACTATACACCACAGTCTTTCCAGCATCAGATTCTACTCTGTATGCTGCCACTTCATTTACAGATTCTACTGTCAGTTCACCTCAAGAGCCTATAAGTCCTGAGTTGCCTTTGCAGCATAGGATCATATATTCATCATATCCTCAATCCACCACCAGTTCCTCCACAAGACCATTCATCCCCAACCTGCCCTTGTAGCCTAAAGTAATATGTCCATCATTCACCCAGTCCATTACAACCACTACCACCATAATCACTAGCTATACCACTTCTTTTTCATCTCCTTTTCCAAGCTCTTCGGGTACCACTTTCAGCACATATGTTATTGTAATTAGCACTATCCCTACCACTACTACTGTACCTCCCAGTTTAGCAAAAATCCAATCCATGGCAGCCAAATATGCTCCCTTGGTATTACCTCAAAATCACCATGACATGCCCCAAAATTACCAAAAGGATATCCCATTGTTTGATAATTTTTCACAAATCACTGCACAACAACATATCATAAGAATGAAGGATTTTTGGGAAATTTGTGAGATAGATGAATCTGATCTCCAAATGAGGTTGTTTGCACAAAGCTTAATTGGAGAAGTGAAAACATGGTTTAGAATTTTAGGTGCTGGTAGTATAGCAAACCTAGCTGCATTCCATAGAGAATTCCTAAATAAATGGGAAAAGAAGAAGAATCCTATGGAAATAATATCTGAGTTTGATGTTGTTAAGAGAGCTTCAATGAGTCTGTCCAAGATTTTTGCACCAGATACAACAGTGTTTACAATTCTATTCCTGCAAACCTTAAACCCACTCTGTATTCCGTGCTACTCAAATTCGCTGATTGTTTTGATGTAGACATGGATTACCAACTTAGAGAAAGAGATGTAGATACCCTAAAACAAATGCAACAAAACGTTGTAGGTGTAGAAAGCAATATCCTTGCGAAGAAAGCCAGAATGAGAAACGAGAGGTGGGTTACTATCAAAGAAGAATCTTCAAACTTAGATGGTAAATTTGATTTTATTACCAAAACATTAGAAAAAGTAGTTGAGAAACTAGACCACATTGAAAGAAAACCACAATGGGAGAATCAATCCCAAATCAGGAATCCCAACTATAGGAAAAACAAAATTCTTGGGAAAGGTAAGGAAGCTTCCCCAAATTAGAATATAAGACCCCCATTCCAAGAAAACTTTGCAGGAAGTTCACAAAACAATG
Organism: Pinus albicaulis; assembly: GCA_034641835.2. Lineage (NCBI taxonomy): Eukaryota > Viridiplantae > Streptophyta > Pinopsida > Pinales > Pinaceae > Pinus > Pinus albicaulis. The sequence continues at coordinate 1,325,129,465 of CM076581.1, forward strand.
TTGAGGAGGACGAGGAAGACATTAACATAGTTATGGGGATAGATGAGAGCAATACAATTTTCCTCACTCAGGAGGACCAAGAACTCTTTGAGCTACAACAGTTCAAAGTGGAATCTGGGGAATCCTTTGATTATAAGCAAGGTTATGACTTCGCGATCAATGAAATACATAGTCAATATAACCTTAGGAGCAAGAAAACAAATGAGCCTACTACAAGAAACAGTGCTCTAACTCAACAAAATCAAAACAAAAATACCACAGAGGCTCCCAAAACGAAACTTTTGTAGATTCTTGCCAGAGAAAATAAACAAAGTTCAGACCCACCCAGTTCTAAAAAACAGATTAGTCCTAAGATTATAGATATCACTGATGAGGTGGCTCAAACCTCCAAAGATGCCCAAAAGGCTAATATCACAAAGGCCACCAATTCAATGACAATTTTTGATCCAAAAAAGAAATCAGTTGATTCAAAATCATCGAATCCTAAATCTTCTACTGAGAATCCAAAAACTAATAAAGTATCTGTTAATACTCAAACTATTCCTAAAAAAACGATTAAAGATAGTAGAAATCAGGAAAACTCAAACAGAAGATAAAAGAAAATCTCAAACTAAAAGTAAAACTGTTGAAACACAAGAAAGATCATCCCAAACCGAAGTTCCTAAAGATGAGTTAATTCAAGCCATCAAATCTCAGTCAACATTTCACATGCAATCTAAAATATCCAAGTTAAAAATAGTTGTTCCCCTAGTTGAATTGGCTAAAAATGACTTGTATAGATCTATTATTACTGAAATGTTGAATGTGAATGAAAATGAGGATATAATTAATATGAATGATGATAGACCTGAATTAATATTTGGTCCAAGTGTAGATGGTAAGAATTCAGATGGGTCAGTACCTCCATTTTATTTAAGTCTTACAATACATGACCAGATATTACACAATGCTATGCTAGATACTGGAGCTTCCCACAACTTAATGCCTACATCATTAATGGAAACTCTGAATCTAGACATAACCCGGCCATATAAAGACCTGTTTTCATTTGATTCATCCAAAGTCCAATGCATAGGATTGATTAAATATCTATGTCTAAACTTAGTCCAATATCCTGGTAAAAGCATGATCATGGATGTTGTGGTAGCTGTTATCCTGCAAAAGTATGGCATGCTTCTTTCTCGCTCATGGGGAGAAAATTTGCAGGGATCTCTACAACTTGACATGAGTTATGCCACTATCTCGGTATTTGGTCATCCCAAAAAGATTTACAGAGAAACATTAATGAAGTATATGATCAACAGTGCTGACAAACCTACCAATTAGCCAATCTATTCAACTCCTACTGATCTTGACTCCTTTATTGTAAGTAACTCTGATCATGATGATAACCAAACTGAAATCACTGATACGAAAATTAAAATAATGGATGAATACATTGGTCATGAGGCATTATGGCATTTGGATTTTGATGGATCAGTGAATAAATCAGGAGCTGGAGCTGGTGTATGGATTACCAACATTGAAACAAGCCAATCCCAAGGACATGCCTTTATATTGAATTTCAAATGTACCAATAACATGGCTAAATATGAGGCTTTAATCTTAGGTCTTCAAATCATTAGAAAATTGGAAGGGCAAAGAATTTTAGTCATGGGAGATTTAGAGTTAGTCATCAAGCAAATAAATGCAGAATACTCTGTTTACAATCCCAGATTGGCCAGATACAGGGACACATCAACAAATTTGGTTGAAGATTTGTTAGAAAGAAAGTTTGCTATCATCCCTAGAAAACAGAACACGCACGCCCATTGTTTGGAAACTTTTGCCAGCAGTTGGAAACTCCAATTTTCACCATTATAGAAATACACTGTTGAAATCAAACACAGATCTATTGTCCCAGATAATGTGAAATACTCGCAAATTTTCTCACAAGATGAACAAATTTATCACTTTTTGAACAATGAGCAAGAGTTTCAAAAATTTCAAATTGATAATGACTCTACTATAGATTCACCTTGTAATATAGATTCAATTTTTTGTCAAATAGATGATTTAGATAATTTAGATGTACATAATTTTGATAGACCTACTATATTTACTCAGAGTGACATTGATGAAATGGAAAAAGTAGATATAGAGGAAAAGATGGAAGATGAACCAGATTTAATTTATTTAAAACATAACATTTTACCCAGAGGTTTGACTCCCCTAGAAGACTTATTTGATTCCAATGATGTGCCCAAAAGGCCAAAAATGGAACCAGTTAGGTCTAATATAGAAGAATATAACTTAGGGAAAAATGAAAAGCCAAAAATGATCAAACTATCAAAATCCTTGTCATTAGAAGAAAAGGTTAGATACATAGAAATTTTGAAAGAATATCAGGATGTCATTGCCTGGGGTTACGAAGATTTAAAAGCTTACAACGAAAACATGATTCAACATAATATTCCTTTAAAATAAAATCAAAATCCTTTTCAACAAAAACTAAGAAGTATTAATCCAATCTTGTTACCTTTAATCGAGAAAGAAGTTAAAAGAATGTTTGATGCACACATAATCACACTAGTTAGGTATTCTTACTAGGTATCTAATCTAGTGCCCACCAAAAAGAAAACAAGATAAATCCGACTGTGTATAGACTTTAGAAATCTTAATAAAGCTTCCTTGAAAGAAAATTACCCCTTGCCCAAAATGGATCACATTTTGTAGAGGGTGGCAGGTTCTTCAAGAATTTCTTTATTAGATGGTTTCTCTGGTTATAATCAAATTCTATTTCATAAATATGATCAAACAAAAAATTCATTTACTACTCCTTGGGGTACTTTCATGTACGTGAAAATGCCTTCTGGATTAAAAAATGCAGGAGCTAATTTTCAGAGAGCAATGGATATTGCCTTTGCTAAAGAGATTCATGAATTTTTAGTTATTTATCTTAATCATATTACTGTATTTTCAAAAAAAAATGATGAACACTTAGATCACCTGAGACAATTTTTTATCAAATGTAGAAAATATGGTATATCCCTTAATCCTAAAAAGACTATTTTCAGACTAGAATAAGGAAAAATGTTAGGTCACATAATTTCCAAAGAAGGCATTAGAATAGATCCTGCAAGAATTGAAGCAATTTTGAACATTCAACCACCAAGAAACATAAAGGAACTTCAAGCATTTTTGGGTAAAATAAATTTTTTAAGAAGATTTATATCTAATCTGGCTAAAATCATAAAAGATCTCAAAAATATGCTTAAAAAGGACTCTGCAATAAAATGGACAATAAAGGCCAAACAATCTTTCAAATCCATAAAACAGGCCTTGAAAAAAGCCCCAGTCCTCATCAGTCCAGATTATACCAACAATTTCATAATTTTTTCCTTCGCATCCGAACACACCATAGTTGCAATTCTTCTACAGAAAAATAATCCAGGTTTTGAAAATCCATTGCATTCTTTAGTAAATCCATCACAGATGCACCTCTGAAGTATAATATAATGGAAAAATAGGCTTTAGCCCTGGTTAAAGCCATCAAGGATTTCAGATTTTACATACTTCATTCCCACACCATTGCATATGTGCCTAATGCAGTAATTAAAGATATTCTGACACAAGATGGACCTGATAGTAGGAGAGGAAAGTGGATAGCCACTATTATTGAGTACGATTTAGAAATCAAACCAACTAAGCTCATTAAAGGACAAGGTTTAGCCAGACTGATGGCTAAATCAAATTGCAATGGCTTAGATATTAATTTCATTGCACAAATAGATGACCAGGAGGACATGGCGACTCCATTGATCAGTGAGGCATATCTAGACTCACCATGGTACTCTGATATTATCTTTGTACTTACACATTTACAAGCTCGTCCTGGGCTAACTAAAACCAAGGCAAGATTCATCAAACATAAAGAAATTAGGTTTTGTATCTTAAACAATGCACTTTACTGGAAAGAAAATACTGGGATTTTACTAAATTTTTTATTAAAATCTAAGGCTGAAAAAATTCTTGAGGAATTTCATGCAGGTGACCGTGGAGGCCATCTATATTGGAAGAGTACAACAGACAAAATAATCAGAGCTGGTTTTTACTAGCCAACTTTATTTTCTGATGTTAAAAAATTTGTCACCTCTTGCCATAAATTCCAAATATTTGAAGGGAAAAAGAAACTATTGCCTTTACCTCTTAATCCTATATCAACTGAAAATCCATTTCAGATATGGGGGTTAGACTTCATTGGTGAAATCCATGTTGCCTCTTCAGGCCAACATAAATGGATTTTAATTGTTAGAAACTACTTTACCAAGTGGATAGAAGCCATTCCCACTAGGCAAGCTACCGATTCAGTTATAATCTCATTTATAGAAAGTAATATTTTATAAATATTTGGATGCCCAAATAAAATTATTACTGACAATGCAGCAACATTCAATTCGAAGAAAATGATTTCTTTTTGTCATAAATACCATATTACCTTAGGTCATTCCACAACATATTATCCCCAAGGTAATGGTTTAGCCGAATCATCCAACAAAAGCTTAATCAATATCATCAAAAAATTACTCCAATACAACAAAAAGACATGGAACAAAAGGCTGGTCTATGCCCTATGGGCTGATTGACTTACCACAAAAAGTCTATTGGAACTTCATCATATGAAATTGTTTATGGAACAGATGTAGTTTTCCCTTCTTCCTTGGGTGTCCTAGTCATGAAGATTATCCAGGAATCACAGGTGGAAACAAATGATATTCAACAAAGAATCAATGAAAGGGTTAAAGCAGATAATTTTTCCATAGGAGATGAAGTTCTAAGATGGGATTCACGAAGAGAGGATAAAGGAAACCATGGAAAGTTTGACTTTATA